>JAYMTP010000316.1:0-37293 GCA_036897365.1 Geranium brycei | reverse complement strand
TTCCTCTTCGTGCTCGATACTTGCGTGATCGAGGAGTAGCTGGGGTACGCCAAATCCGCGCTCAAGCAGGCTCTCGGGCTGTTGCCTGAGAATGCGCTTGTTGGGTTCGTCTCTTTCGGGACGCAGGTGCAGGTTCACGAATTGGGCTTCTCTGATATGGCGAAAGTTTACGTTTTTCGCGGGAGCAAAGAGATTTCCAAGGAGCAGGTTCTGGAGCAATTGGGGCTTGGCTCTTCGGGCCGGCGGGCTCCGGGCGGGAGTTACCAGAAGGGATTGCCCAATGGGTTCCCGAGTTCTGATGTTACGAGGTTTTTGTTGCCCGCTGCGGAGTGCGAGTACACTTTCGATGTGGTGAGCTTTGTTTATAATTGTTTTGATGTTGATTTGATATTTTGATGGGAATGTGCTGACCTTTTTGCCTTGAATTCTTGTGCATGTTTAGTTGTTGGATGAATTGCAATTGGATCAATGGACTATTCCTCCTGGCAGTAGATCATCCAGGTGCACTGGAGTGGCGTTGACTGTTGCAGCGAGTTTGCTGGGAGCTTGTTTGCCCGGTACTGGGGGTAGGATTGTAGCTCTTGTTGGTGGTCCTTGCACTGAGGGGCCAGGCTCGGTAAATCATTAACCACTAATTAACATATAGATATTAGATATGAATCGTGATCAGCCACCATTCTTATAGTCTACCTCGATTTGTGCTTTGGATGTGCAATTACATTATGAATGAACAACTCTTTGAATTGCAGCAGTACATACATTGTCATGAATCTGAATTTAGGTGATATTGATTAATGATTAGTGTTGATTAGATTGAACATTGGTTTGATGCATTCATAACTAACTTTTGCAGTTCTGATGAACTTATACCTTTCTTCAATTGAAATATCATGGTTGTAATATCAACCACGATTTATTGGTTGATCAAGAGGGACTCTTGCAGATACACGAACACATTTATTTGCTGGGAAGTTTTAAAGTGATTGGTATTTATTTTTTTATTTTTGTTTCATCTACTTAGATCTTTGATGATGAACATGTGTATATTTTGAGAAGTCACCATCTCCTTACTTTTGATGAATTTTATATTGAATTGGAATCAGTATCACTGTCATGTATCATTAGTGTTAAACAAAAAGGTATAACTTAGGAATAGAGTAATATTATCTGCTTGTTGTTTCTTTTGCAGACTATTGTTGTCCAACACACACTTTTTTAACTCTCCATGCAAATCATTATAAATATACTGCTCTGCTTTACTATGCAGATCATATCAAAAGACTTGTCTGATCCAGTACGTTCCCACAAAGATCTTGACAAGGATGCAGCACCATTTTTTAAGAAGGCTGTAAAGTTCTACGACGCTCTTTCCAGACAGCTAGTTAGCCAAGGCCATGTATTAGATCTTTTTGCCTCTGCACTTGATCAGGTGTGTATATTCAGCTGTTGAATTCTGTTATGACTCGACTTAACTCAGCTTTTAAACTTTCTTAAGTGTATGTTTTCTTACCTCCTAGACTTAATAGTGTATTATGTCCAAATTAATTTTTTTTAAATATGTGCCATTTTGAAGTCATCATTCATTTTGCTAACTCGTGTATTATATACACTGTATGAAGATCCTTCAGTGAAATGGTTGACCTTTTTATCCAGCCTACTGTTCGTGTGTGATATGATCACTTCCAAAGACCACATCAGAAGTCTGTAAAACTATACAATCACACAAATTTGTTGTTTGCTGATAAATAATTTATTGTACATATTGATTTAAACAATCACGTTGGTTCTGAACATGCATTGTCCACCTTGCCAGGCCCTGACTATAACTGTACGGTATTGTGAAAATGAAATTAAAACCGTCATCTGGCTGAATTATTTACTTTTCAAGTGTGGAAATATATATATATAGTCTAATATTGTATATGACAAAGAGATTTTAAATGAAGAATTAACTTGTGATTTTGCTCTTTGTTATTACAATTTTAGGTTGGGGTCGCAGAAATGAAAGTTGCTGTTGAGAGAACTGGTGGTCTTGTTGTTCTAGCTGAAAGTTTTGGTCATTCTGTTTTCAAAGATTCTTTCAGGCGCATATTTGAAGATGGTGAAATGTCTCTTGGCCTGTGTTTCAAGTTAGATTCTCATTTATTATGAATATTGAACTTTCCTTTAGTCTAGTTATTCCTGATTCAGTTTCTCCTTTTTGTGTTTTATGCTAATGATATATTTTGCTGTTGGATCCGAATGCTATCTAAAGTTGTTTTGGCTTGTCAATGTGATTGTTAGATTTATTCTAGTAGATAAACAGTTAAACTACATACGAACACTTCCACGTGCTATCTAAAGCGGTTTTGAACTATTGTCATACTGTCATTTGTTAGCTTGTGCAAGGGTCATTTGTTAACTTTGTGTGAGGGTCTTCATTATCAGATTATTTTAAGGCTTCAATTGGAAATGTCAGACTAATTACTAACTTATATCTTCAGTGGTACACTTGAGATCAACTGTTCAAAGGACATCAAAATTCAAGGGATAATTGGACCATGTACATCTTTGGAGAAGGTTGGACTATTTATTGCATCACATCTTTATTTTCTTTAATTTCATGACCTTTTGCTTGGTGAGTCTTACTTGTTAGGTACAGTCTTTAGAATGCAGACTAAATTTAACATTTGTGGGAATATGGTGCGGGTTATTTTCAGAAAGGACCATCTGTTTCTGATACTATTGTAGGGGAGGGGAATACTACAGCATGGAAAATGTGTGGCCTTGACAAAAGTACTTGCTTGACAGTCTTTTTCGACCTGTCTTCTAACGAAACGTCAACTACTCCGGGAACTGTAAACCCACAGCTTTACTTACAGTTCCTTACAAGGTATGATGAAAGATTCTATCATTTGGATTGACCTATCTATCTTGCTGACCTTGTCTGCTGTATCAAATTGTAATGACCATATTTAATTGCAGTTATCAAAATCCTAGTGGACAATTACTGCTTCGAGTTACAACTATCACTAGAAGTTGGATAGATACTGCCGTTAGCTCAGAGGTTTGTTCTGTTTCCTTACTCTAATCTTTGACATCATAAGTTATATATTTAAGTTTCTCTTTCTAATGTGGCCTCAGTTTTGTTCGAGTATCATCACTTAGTGTCATGAGACCTGACTAACTTTCTTTAAAATATGTTTTTTATTCCAGTTTTAAATTTAGTTTCCTTGACCACTGACCATTTTGAAACTTGAATTACGTCAGACATGTCTTACAAATATATGTGCCTCGATTAGAGATTTCTGAAATACATTGTATTTTTCATAATTGTTACACTATTTTCATGACCTGAGAGTTTGAGTCCGTAGATTTGCTTTTGTATCGCACAATAACTCTTGTGGGAAATTTACGACTTACTAAAAATGTAGACAAGTGCAGTCTCCAATTTGGTTGTATGCAGTGAGGAAGTGGTCACAACTTCAATGGGTCAGCCCTTTTAGAGATGTCTCATCTTCAAAGATTCTGAACCTTTGGTGTGCTGAGAAAGACGTTTCTAGTAGGAAAGATGCTAGGTTATTTGTGATTTTATAGCATATGGTGGTCTCACTCATTTATATCACATCTGCATCCTCTTGCAGATCTAAAAGCTCCATATAATGTACTCCATGTGTATCCATTGTTTCGTTTATGATTATCTTAACTTTTAGGATTGCTTCTATTTTATACTTGACGTCGATGAACTATGAGCTGGCTTACTATACTCTAATGATCCATAATTGAGGGGTTCATTTCTCTTTGAGCTCTGTTTTCTGTTATAATCTTGCTATATTTTTTCATTATACTAGAGGGTTACTAAAATATGAATAATGAGAGGCCAAATTGCCAATGTTCACCCCGGTAAATATTTCCTTTTCAGGAATTGATTCAAGGTTTTGATCAAGAGACTGCTGCTGTTGTAATGGCAAGATATACTTCCTTGAAAATGGAGATGGAGGTATGTCACAAACTTGTATCATTGGTGGTTCATTTTATTGTCTTGCTCCTTTTGGTTGCATGTGTCAAAACATGAAAATAGCTTATTGAAATCTCCTTTATTGGGCTAGTCAATTTCAGAAGGTTTGTGGTGCTTACCACTTCTTATTAAGCAACACACAAATGTTCTGCTTTTTAATACAGAACAACATCCACAAAAGAAATGATCATATAATGTTTTCCAATAAAATGCTTGTCCTAGGAAAATGTTTTTGTGTATTAATATGACTTGCTGCTGTTTAAGAGAAGGAACTTTTCAAAAGAGTGGAAGAAAACTTCCATTCGCAGAACAACGTTTATTGCTGAATAGTTTTCCTTGGTGCTCTGCTCATAAAGTTATTTTTGTCATGGACTGAAGAAATCCATTTTTTTCTGCATCAAATTACTTATTGGCGTCCAATTTGGCACTCTACTCTTTGGTATAAACTGGAGAACTTATAAAAAAATCATGTATGCAGGATGGGTTTGATGCTACACGGTGGTTAGATCGGAATCTTATTCGTATCTGTTCCAAGTTTGGTGACTATCGGAAGGATGATCCATCATCATTTACATTAAATCCTTGTTTCTCATTGTTCCCTCAGTTCATGTTTAATCTGCGGCGGTCACAGTTTGTACAGGTAACTGTGACTTGTGGTTTCTCCTCCCCTATATCTTCTTTCTTTTCAAACATAATTTGACATCTGTATAAATAGAAACATCTTTTTATATTATCTGCTTTTGGCTGTGACAGGTTTTTAACAACAGTCCAGATGAGACTGCCTATTTCCGAATGTTATTAAACCGAGAAAACATCTCAAATGCTGCTGTCATGATTCAGCCTTCACTAATATCATATTCGTTCAATTCACTGCCTCAACCGTCTTTGTTGGATGTGGCTTCCATCGCAGCTGATCGCATTCTCTTATTGGATTCATATTTCAGTGTTGTTATTTTTCATGGAATGACAATAGCTCAGTGGCGTAATATGGCTTACCAAAATCAGCCAGAACACCAGGTAGGGATTAATTTCTTTGGTCCTTGGTTGCCTTACCTCCTCCAACCTGAGCTATAACAGACGTCGCATCACTGATATAATAGAGTGGGTGATTGCACAGGCATATTAGCAGATAAATAAAGCTTACTCGATGACTAGTCTTCCTCTGGCTTTTCACTCATCAAATGTCTACTAGGTGTTTCTGTTCTCTGGGTAGTTGGCAATATTACCCCAAAGCGTAAGAGATAATATATTGTATGGGTTGAGGGAGGAACTAACCCTCTTTAAAATCTGTGCGCAACTTAGCTATACGGAATAACTTATTCACTTCTTTAGAGGAATAGTATTTTACTGTAACTCTTGAGGGTAAGTAATGGCTTTTAAGAGTGCACTGTATATATATGACCTGCCAATCTTGCAGATTCATACAAGTGTGACACCATTCTGTTTTGTTTCTTTTTAATTGGAACAAAGCCCTGGAAGCTCTTTCTGTACTTCCCTATCTTTTTGGAAAATTGTCACCCTTATATTTGTACAAAGTTTCTTATTATTTTCTTTTTTCATGGTCAATGTTTTCCCTTCCCTCTAAATTTCTTACTTTTCACGTTGTGTTGTTATAAAAGTTTAATGCCCATTGTTACACTACAAACATATTTATTTTTATTTTTCTAATCCTATGCCTTGATTGTATTTCTCTTATTATCTCTTTTGCAGGCATTTGCACTACTGTTGCAAGCACCTCATGATGATGCCCAGATGATCATCCGGGATCGTTTCCCTGTTCCTAGATTGGTTGTATGCGATCAACACGGCTCCCAGGTCAGTAGCTTAGTGCAACTCGTATGCTATGTAATTTATATTATTTTGGTGCGCATACATCCATGAATTTGTACTTAATGGTTACATAATTTTATGACAAAATAGCAATTACAACAACCCATCCATTATGCTCCCCTTATCAAATGTAAATTGACTTATCAGAAATTTGTTAACAGTGGTTTTAGTTGCCTAATTTTGGGATCTTGAATACTTTGAGGGGAAATGGAAGTATATATAAAATGTTAGGGAAGTTTGGACATTTGTGGAAGAAAAATTAGAGTAGAAGTTGAAGTTGTTAAGAGTGATGAAATTTCTAGCTACCCCTGCCCTCCTTGTTTTCATTCCCTTGAACTCTCAGCAACTGAAAATGATTCACTGGGATATATGAGAACAAAACACATCACTGAGCTTCTCTGTTGAAATATGACTCTTGGATGAGATGGTACATTTAGATGATTACTATCTCGTCTATGACATCTTATTCTGCTTCGTTTTACATTGACTTGAACAGGCAAGATTCTTATTGGCAAAGCTGAACCCGTCAGCGACATACAATAGTGCTCATGAGATGGCTGCTGGGTCTGATGTAATATTCACAGACGATGTGAGCCTTCAAGTCTTCATAGAGCATCTTCAGAGGCTAGCTGTACAATCTTAAGGAAGGAAACATATTCTCAAACTTGTATACAGTCACACACACCATGGGCAAGCAAATCCCCTGGCTGTGAGTTCCTCCTCATCCCTTTTATCTTGTGCTCATTTCCTCTCTTTCCATCCTTTTCTCAGTCAGAATATTTCAAGACCCGGCATATTTGGAAATAATGAAAGCATACATCATTGATTTGGGTGCCGGGGGTTGTAACGGCATCCTTAAAAGAATAAGAGACAAGCGAGGTAGGTCGAGTTTTGAGTTTGAGTTTAGTTCCATGGAAAGAGAGGCATGGTATGTTATTGTAAGGTAGAGGTGATAGCTTCAGTACCGAGGTCAGGACTCAGGAGGGATATTTTGTCAGATTATTTTCCTCCTTTTTTTTTTTTGTAACCATGTAGGTTAAATTATAGCATTTGTTTTGTGTATTTGAATTTTAAATTATATACTTGAGGCTCCTATTTACTTCAGGAACATAGTTGATCTCTACATGCAGTCGTAATATAGGTTGCTAATTACTTACTGATATTCATAAATTGCTTGCAGCAATAGATTTAGGATTTAGGGGCGAGGGAAAATATCATATGAAGAAACGGTTTGATGCTTATGATCCAATTCTATGAAGTTAAGTGATAATTACATTTACATGCGTGTTTATCGCATTATTATTCACAACTTTAAATTTTATTTTTGTCCACCAAACCATTTTTTATGAAACTTAACAGAATTTAAAAAATTATTCTTTGCCGTGTAATTACCCCTTAAATGAGTCAGTGAGGGCTCAAGAGAGGCATTGCAGTTGTTTGGCCAATCATGTGTTAAGCTTCCAGTTCAGCTATACAAATAAACATTTCAACTTGTCACAATTGTTTCTGAGAAATTAGTGATGAATAAGTAAAGCTCTATAACTTTTTATCAACAAAAATTACTGTGTGTAATTGTGAAATAAAGCTCCATCTAATGAAACACTAAAATTAGAAAAACTCACTCGAGTTTCAAAAAAAAGAAAAACTCACTCGAAACCATTATCAACATTTTGACTAAAATACGGTCATTTTTATTAAACTGAAGAAAAGAAAGGGATGTTTGTTATGTATAATAGGCAGAGCAAACTAATTTTATGAGGCAAAATATACAAATTCTAAATTGTGATTGAAAGGGTTAATTTTAGAGAAAATTTCAGTACAACTAAGTTTGACACATTTTCACATAAATATGTATAGTTTTAAAATGTTTCATAAACTCTTGTGAAGCTTTTTTTTTACCGCTTTACTCCTTTTTTATTCATTAAGAAAAGATTAAAATGTTCATCAATAACTTTCAAATTTTCAAGTTTATGTCATTTTCTTTATTCCACCTACTGATAAAAACAATTAAATTTCTCACTTAGAGATTTTAAATAATTTTGGGATTTCATATGAAATGCATTTAAATTCATTTCATTATTTTATGATAAATTTCATGAAATTTGGAGCTTATTTCATAAGTCAAACAGAAGATCGAAGTTGCAGTTGAAGACCGAACAAGCAAGTTTCTAATAGAAACTTCGAGCTAATTTTTGACTTAACAAACAACCTCCAAAATTCGTGAAATTTAACATTTTAGAAATGTATGAGATTCAATTACATTTCTTATGAAAATTTCAAAATCATTTAAAGTTCTAAATGTACGAAGCTCAATTAATTATATCGATAGATTAAATGAAATAAATGATACGAATTAAAAATTTGAAAGCTAAAAGAGAAATATTTTTAAAATATAAAATGGAAATGAGTAAAATGAGAAGAAAAAAAAAACTTCTTATGTTTATGAAATATATTGAAGTTAGCTCCATAAAATTTTCCCAAGTTGGTTTTCTCTAATTTTGTCCCAATATTATTATTCTCCGTGGTTTCTGTATCAGATTCAGAATTCATATAAATGCTACCTCCATTTGGCGCCCAATTTCAGATTCACAAACCAGAAACAAACACACACTTTCTCTCAGCTCTTCCAAAATGTTCATCTTCGCCGATTCACAAGAAGCACGCTTCAATCTGGAGCGAGACGACGAATCGCCTTCGTGCTCAGAGGGCCATCGATCCTCTCTGGTTCTGGGCACCGAGCAAGGCGGCTCCATCTGCCTCCTCTGCTTCTCCAACCTCATCTCCAACCCACGCGCTCCCACCGTTCATGTCTCCCACGCCCTCTCTCAACTCTCCATTGCTCTCTCTCAGCCCCAATTCCTCTCCTCCTTGCTTTCCTTCCACACTCACCTCCTCGTCTCTCCTCTCGTCCTCTCCCTCTCCTCCTTCGACGACGAGCCCATCGCTCGCCAGATCCTCGATCTCGTCGTCCAGCTCTGCGCCTCCGGCGGCGACTCCGTCTGTGCCGAGTTCGTCGCCAGGGTCTCCGGCCACCTCTCCTCCGGCTCGCTCGCTTGGAACCGCCGCCAGGTTTATATGGTAATTATTCCAGATCGTGACTTGATTGCAATCTATTGATGCTATGTTTGATTATAAGGAAGTGTTGTTTGATTTTATGATTTCTGAATTGGATTGTTCATTTACTTGTTTTGTGCGTTTGTGACCTTGACATTTGTGTTATTGATTGGTTTCTGTGTCTTGAGAAGGAAAGTTTGATGATCTGAGTACATGATTTCTATAATTAGTCGAATAAGCCGTCTACACCATACTATCTAACTTTTTTGCATGTGTTATTTCAGTTCATGTTGTGATTTCAATTCGTTGTTGTAAAAATGAAAGTCTGGGGATACATTGTTTGATATTGTGTTTGGTTGCTGTGAACAGTGAGCTACATAAAATTGTCTAATTCATATGTTAACGTTTGCGGGTTGATATCTATTTTATTATTATCTTGTATGTGCTTGCTATACTTTTAGAGGTTTCCCCTTATAGTGGTACTGGTATTCCAATAATGTGGAAACATCATTCTGAAAAGATCACAATCAATCTTGTTTATTGCTCTTCTATACCTGCAGCTTCATTGTCTTGGGGTTCTCCTAAACAGTGAGACAAATAGTCCTTCTGCTCATATTAAAGACAAAGGTACCCTTGTATGCAATCTTGTTGCAGGTCTTCAATTGCCAAGGTAACAAATAACGCAGCCCAGGAGGTCAGAATTGTTGCTTTAGTGCATGACATATTATTTGGTCTAACTCCTCTACTTTGTTGCTTCTATGCAGTGAGGAAATCAGAGGGGAGATCTTGTTTGTTCTATACAAATTGTCCATCCTCGAATACGTATCTGATGATAATGACGGATTTGCTGCTTTATTAGCTTTTTCTCCAAAGCTCTTGCGATTTTCATTGGAGGCCCTCATGAAGACACAAAGTGATGATGTTCGATTGAATTGTATAGGTTTGTCATTACTTTTGTTCTTTGTTTGTAACTTCCAATTTCATTATTAGTGTCTAGTTAATTGTAACTTGCAATTTTTTTCTGTGAAACTACTTGGAATGGCTGCAAGAACCTGAGCCTTTTTGTCATGTACCCTGAACCAACTTAAGGACACTTTCAAAGTTGTATGGTGGCAATGTGCAGAACATCAACTGCACAAACTAGTCTATGAGTTGTCATTTGACAGTTATATGGATGCAACTTCAACCTAAGACCACAGTTAGATAAATTGTTTCTACAATTTTTTTGCAAGTGTATATACACACGAGTGAAATTATAAACATCTACCCATTATTGCACTAAAGAGATCTTCCAGGCTGTAATTTGCATCACATTCTATAAATGGCCATTGCTTAATGATTGTGTGGTACTAAGTGAATGGCAGGGATAGGTAGTTTTGCTGCAGTCCACAAAGAGATCCATTTCTTACTTTTTGTCTGCTATGTTTCTTCATCGTCGTATCCTCTAGCTAACAACTTACCATGTTACTTGTCTAGCTCTTTTGACTGTGTTGGTTCAAGGAGGCCTTATTGGGAATGTATACACAAATGACACGAGAAACGTTTCCTACGAAGGAGATAACTTTGTGCAGACAGCAGATGATGGAATTGAAGCCCCGCCTCTGAATACCTTGCTTGCTGAAGCCATTAAAGGCCCTCTGCTTTCAACTGACAGCCAAGTCCAAATCAGCACACTATGTTTAATTATTCATTATTTGTCTACGGAGGGTTCTTCAGGGGAGAAGATTGAGGCATTGATTGAAGAAAACATTGCTGATTATGTATTTGAAATTCTAAGACTGTCAGGTGAGTAAGTTTATTCTTTATTTGGCTTCAAGAGAAACTATATGCTTGATTGAAAACCAGTTCAATTTTTCATGTTACTATTAATGATTTAGTTTTTGTTACTGCTTTGTGGTCTCCTATAGAATGTAGATTGCTTTAACTTATCTTGTCATCAATTGCGAGCATAGATAAATTAGTTGTGCTAAAACTTTATCAGCGTAGTGAAACACTGTAACCAAACATATATGTACTGTCTTCCTACTCCTTATGAAAATTGAAAGTAGTCTTTATATTATAGCCTGATAAATATTTTCTTTTGATATATAGAATGTAAGGATCCAATGGTCAACTCTTGCCTTCAGGTTCTTGATCTCTTATCTACTGCTGAGCAACCTTTTCGACAAAGACTGGCTGTAGGTTTTGCAACTCTGGTTCCAATATTACGTTATGTAGCTGAAGTTCCTTTTCATCCTGTTCAAAGCTCGACACTCAAGCTCATATGGACATGCATTGACAACTGCCCCGGGGTAGTTTCCCCTCCTCAGATTGAAGAACTAGTTATTGTTCTAACAAAGATGCTTAAACGGCACATTGATGGGGAGATGGGAATGCTTCCAGAAACATTCATAACAGCTTGCTCAATATTTGTAGCTCTTATAAAATCTCCATCTTCTCATGGGAACTCAAATCTTACAAAATCACTTCAAGAAGCATCAAGAAATGGCGTTTTATCTTGGCTAAACACATCCACCAAAGATCCAGGTCAAATTTTGCATTCCTTGTACCTGCTTAAAGAGGCATATGCATACAGTCATGAAGAATGCTCAAATGATAATTCCAGTAATATAGAACTTCAGAATTGCATAGTGGATGTATGTACAAGACATCTATTGCCTTGGCTTCAGATAGAAATCAACGAAATGGAAGAGGAAATTGTCCTTGGAATACTGGAAACATTTCATTCAGTACTGCTTCAGGATTCTGTCCTAACCACGGAGTTTGCAATGACCTTAGTTTCATCTTCTTGGTTCAGTTTTTCATTTGGATGTCTAGGTTTGTTTTCTACAGAAAAAACGAAGTGGAGAGTATACCTGATGCTCAGTTCAGTTGTGGATGTTCTCCTGGGACACGATTTGGGGCAACTCATCAGAGATGCTGCTATGTATTTGCCATCTGATCCTAATGATTTGCTGTTTCTTCTTGGACAGAAGAGTACCAAAAATTTAGAACTGTCTTCTTGCCAATCAGCAGTTCTGCTGATTTTATATATCAGTTCTTTATTTGATGAACGGTAATGGAGATCCTGATTCTTTATTATGTTCCTACTTCCTACTTCCTACTTCCTACTTCCTACTGCTCTATATGCTTTACTTCTCTCAACTATCTTGCCTCACCTTTTGACATATTCTTTTCCAGACTTGCAGATGAAAAGTTGGTCCTAGCTTCCCTTGAACAGTATATTCTTCTCAACAGCACTGATTTCCTAAATAGAGCTGCTGATTCAATGTCATTTACCCGACTAGTGAATCTTTACGGTTTGTATAGGGGACTAGGAAAGATGAGGTACCAAATTGCCTACAGTCCAGAAGCTGAGAAGATCTTATTCCAGCTTGTAACATTAAGTGGATGGGATTTGCCTTCTGCAAGAATCCACTCAGTGTCAATTAAATGGTTGTTTCAACAAGAGAGAATCATCAAGCCATTGGCTTATCAAATTCTGCAGTTCTGCAGAAGCAATAATTCAAATTGGGCACAAACCAGAGTTCATGGAAAAAATAGTCAAGTAATAAGTGTACAAGCTATTGCAGAACTGGTAGCGGCAGGAGATAATTATGGAGGAAAACTTTTAGTGTGTTTACTGAAACAGCTTGTAGAGGAAGAAATCCAAGATTGTGACATTATTTCAGTAATGGATCTCGTGACAATGATTGTTAATACCTGTCCAGCTGCTTCAGATCAGTTATGCTTGCATGGCATAGGCAATGCAATCCTTAGTTTTTATTACAACCCAAGCCTTACTTTTTCCTCACAGACGTTCACTGCCATTGCCCTTCTGATATTTAATATCTTATGGTCAGTGCATTCTGAAAGACTTTCTGATGATGAAGCTTGGCTTGTGCTGACAATGAGGGTAACTATCTCAATTTTGTCTTTTCCAGTCCTCTCAGTCTTTTTAGTTAAACTAATTGTAATGGTTACCTTTTTTTTGTAGTTGATGGACTATTTAGTTGCCACATTGGCTTCAGATGGTTGGACTCAGGAAGGTTTTCTAGTAATTGGCATTATTTCACTAATATTGTACCATTCTACCAGTGGAGTGCTACCAGAAGCATCGAAAGCCATACTTCTTAACACTTCACTGGTCTCTGCAATCACAAGCACAATTCATGCAGCATGTTCAAAAGGACCCACGTTGAGTGAGCAAGACGAGGGAACAAGCCTTGGGGAAACTCTAATATTTGTGCTTCTACTATACTATTTCACTTTAAGAAGGTCAGTACTTTCTACTGGAATGCACAAATGTAATCTTCTCCCCAAAAAATTTCTCATCCGACATATAATTCCAAATAGTGAAAGCTGACATATAACCTTTTGTCTTTAGCATGGCTGCTGTTTTACCAGGGACTGTGGACTGGCAGAATTTCCTTGATACTTCACATGCAACACAACCACTTTCCGTGATTCGAATCAGTTGCCATGACTTGTGCAGGCTAATGCATTTTGGGTCTCCTATGATGAAGCTTATGGCTTCATATTGCCTGTTGGAGTTGTTTAAAAGACTATCAGACCAGATATATTCTAAATGTGAGGAGTTAAAATGCACCTCGAGGTATCTAATGTCTGTAACAGCTGTACTGGAAGGTCTAGTTTTGTACAGTGACATCAGAGTAGCTATGAACTGTGGCCTCTGCCTGTCAATGATTTTAAAGTGGGAAAAAGTGGATACACAGGAGATAAAGATTTCTGGAAAGAACAATTGGTGCAGGTTAATTGTAGAAGAGCTCGCAATGTTTATGGCAGTTCCATCTTTGGCTTCAAAGTCTATTATAAATCATCACAAGCCTGCAGTTCATGTTGCCATCGAATTGCTAAGACTGAACAAGGTTCCCAGGTGGATGAAATCTGTTTTCGACGAGTCTTGCTTATCTGCTATAATCGAAAACCTTGCAGGTAGTAATGTAAGCCCTGAGATGGTGATACTGTTTCGAGAGCTACGTAACTGTGACTTTATGAAATCCGAGCAGATTGATAGTCTAAATCGAGTGCTCCAGGTGACTTTTCTTGGTTGTGTTCAATGCTAGAGCTGTGTTTAGAAAGGAAAATCATCACGATGTTTTAATACCAACACATCTAGTGTTACAGATCCATATTCATTTTCAACTTTTAGAACTGATATTATTGTCGTTGAACTGCAGGCATGCAGAAATCGTTTGTACACGGAAAGGACTCACGACGACAATGCAGGGAAGCAGCATAGAGAGGTGGTGGCTCCCATTACAAATGATTTAGGAGAAGTTTGTGAGTGTCTCATTCACTTGGTGTCAACTACAGATATGCATTCTGGGGAAAAGAGACTGTTGGAAGAGATAGAGATGTTTTTCACTACTTCAACAGGACAAGAAGATGACTAGCAATTTCCTAATTATCATAGTTCGGAAACAGTTCCAGTCTCTAATGAAGTGGAGGCTGTTTTCAGTTCATCTGGTTTTGTATTCTCTCCTCAAGCAGACCCTAAGAATGATTTGCACGTCCCATTGGCTTCTATCTTTGGTACAGATCATCCCCGATTCAGGAAGCGCATGCCCAAAGTCTTCCGGCCCAATGTTGATGCTTGTTAAAGAAAGGAAGTGATGAACAATTAATTCAATCAAGAACAAAGTTTCCTAATTTCTTATTTCACCTTTGTTTTCCATTCAACTTCTCTTCGTGTTATTTTTTCAATATTTCTATCTTATTTGGCACTCACTCAGGTTGTGTTCTTGTAATTCCTTTTCTGGGATTTACTTTTCCAGTATCAATTATATATATACAGAGTTGACTTGTAAAAAACAGGATAAGAAGTTGGATAAAGGAATCATTCAAGTTCATCATGGAAAAGCTGCCCTCTTAAAGGTTAGGAGAATCATTCCCCACACAAATCTTATGCAAATGTATTTTTAATACCAAGGTAGCGTTGCAGTCTTAAATAATATATTATAGAGCATCTTAATAAATTTTAAATGAGCTGGTCTGGGAAGAAAAATTGTGTCCCAAGTAATGCATAAGCATTCTCCATATTTTTCAAGATCCCAAAGTTGGCATAAGCCTTCAGCACAGCAAAGTCAAGGTGAAAACTGAAAACTCCTTGTGAGATGTCCACTTCATCATACATTTTCTATCTCCCATAAACTTGAATTAGTCCTCATTTCTGTTTACCTTGGAAAAATTCCAGCAACATTTATCTGCAGTATGAACATATTTCTACAGAGCGCAAATTATTGAACATAAAATTTTAATATATCCTGATATTAACTCTGTCAAGATTCAAGCTAAAAAATCACCCCAACACACCAAAAATAGCCTGGTTGATGAGTCAAAACCCTCTAGTTTACGAAACTATGCTCGCTGGATATGTATGTCACAATTATGTTTCTAATCCTGGTGCTGGTGGTTTACAGAGTAACAGCATACAAATGGAGCCCATAATGGCCTACCTTTAACTTTCCCCTTTTCTCTCTTAATCTCTGATGTATACTTTGCCCGTTCTTTTCCAGACTCTGCGGCAGCTGCAGCTGCAGGTGACTCACTACCCAAAATTGAGTTCACTGTAATGGCCTGCCCACTATTGCCTTTGCCTTCCGTCTCATCTTTCTGACCTACTTCTACTATTGTACTCTCTTCCGGGCTTGGGGACTTCGGTTTGGTTTCAAGGCTCGTAACTGATTTCAGAGGCATGTGTTGCTTTCCGGAGCTCCAGTTTGTGACTTTAGCAATGAACTCCTCGTTCTTCTTTCTTCCCGGTGAGTTGTTCACAACATTGGTAAGAGAAGGGAACCAACCAGCTCGCGGCGATGCAGATATCGACTGTTGTGCCTTCTGTATATCCGAACTATCATCTTTTTGTCTTGTTTCCGCTAGTGCCAACAAAGATGGAGGTTCACAGACATCTGATCTGTCATAACATTGTTCCTGTGCTTCAACTTTCGGCTTCATCAAGTTGGCGGGCTCTGCTGGGAAAAGTGAATCAGTAGACAGTAAACTTTCAGCGTCAATGCCGGTTGGCACGTCTGAATGGGTGGAAAACACTGCGCCACAAATAAGAAAACAAGAAAGTAAACTACCTTTATTAACGTATGCCCCGTCAAGTATAGTGCTTACACTCAATATATAAATACCAAATTTAAAAGCACAGGAATTTCTAAACAGAAGTTATCTAGAGACGACCACGAATATACATACATAAATTAATTGTTTAAGTCTAATAGTCAAAGATGCGTATATCTTAATTCACTGTACCTACACGTGGAGTTTATAATTATTGAGCAAGACTTATGTATTGCAAAATGTGTAGTTTGGTTGGAGGAAAAAAATGTACAACTAAAAAGACTATTTAGTTACCATCCATGCCAAGCAAGATATTAAACTGATCTACCATAGCCATGAATCAGACAATGACACAAAGTTACCTGAAACAGAACCCCAGTGGGCCTCCAAACTACCAGTTTGGCTACACGAATCAATTGATACATCAGCAGCAGTAAAATGTTGTGTAGCAGTATTGTTATCCCCTTCTGCTTGCGAGGTCTCAGAACCAATTCTAGAAAAACCCCTACCAATTTCTTCAACAGGAGCAGAAATTCGAGTCAAACCCGCCTTCTCTTCCACAATATGGTATTCTGAAGTTTTCTGAAAAGTTTCAAAATCTTCACCTTGTTGTGATTCACTAGGAATGCTGACTCTATCTACACACACTTCCTGCATCGTGTTGCTGGCAGGGATTTTGTCGTCTATGCCTTCTTGAATATCTGAAGCATCAATGTCGACTCTTCTTGAATCTGCAACTCCAATTTCTGACACCTTATCACTGGATCCATCTGTTACGTCCCAGGCAGCAACTAGGGAGTCCTGAAGGTTACAAGCAAGCTCAGGTACAGATTTTGTGTTCATTAATACATTTTCTTCTAAAGCTTTCCCAGATCCCCGATTTTCAGATACGCCATATTTTTCTTCATCGCCAAAGCTCTGACCCTTGTCTGGATTGACTTGGAACTCAGAGATATTACTGAGAGATTTGCCGGTTTTTGCTGTGTTTTCTGAAGTACTATCTCCTGAAACTTCTTCAGAATTCTCATTTCCAGCCATATCAAGTTTCTCATTTCCAGCTTCTGCCTTGTCAACTAAGCTGGTTATTTCATTAACTTTGGCACCCATATAAGTTTCCATAAAATTCACATCAGGTGCAACTTCAATATCATCACCAGAAAAACTTCTCTGCAAACAATCCCTGAAAACATCACAAGGTATTTCTTCTTTACTGTAGGACGTGGTATGGTTGTTCTTCATCTCCAACGTTGCAGCATATGCAGGAACTCCTACATCTGATTGGCTATTTTCATCAACTGAAACCATTGCCTGTGACAGACCGACTTCCCCTTCGAAAGGCACTTCTTCAACAGCAAGTTTGTAACCCCTGCCCTCCGAATTATCCTCCAAAACAGGCACGGCTGAAGAAGTGACCCCGAAACCTTCATTTAATTCCTTTGATTGGAAACCTGAAGAGTTCTCTTCACAGGAGAGACTTTTAAGATTAGCTTCCTTATCCTCAATTGTTTCACATGAATCCGAGGGCTTGGGTCGGTGTAATTTCAGTCCCTTGTGACCTTTAAAACCTTCTAGCATGATCTCAGGGTGGGCTACTATGTATACATCCTCAGGCACAGAAAACACATTCATACTTTCATTCCCGTCTTTTCCATCACTGCCCTCACCTATACAACTGGAATCATCTGAAAGTTTAACAAGTCCCATTTCTGCATAGGAACCACTGGTGGACATCTTAGGGTTCAACACTTCAGTATTCTCTTCCTTAGATTGAAACACTTCATCAGCCGACAAGGCATCTTGTTCTTTTGTCTCCAACTTAGGTGCTACCCCAGTCATTTCAGTTAAACTGCGTTCATGCACAGTGTCTTCTGAAACACTATCGAACTTAACTTCTGGGTCCCCCCTCAAAAGGTTACCCTGCTCAAGGACTTTTGATGACCTTTTTGTCACAGCCTCGTCAACTTTAGTCTCACTTTCATGCAAAGTGTCATTTGCAGGTTTTTCATATTTAATGGGGTATGAATTGCATAATGGGCTATTGCTATCAACAACAACCGATTCTTCAGCTGTGCGGTCTGAAACCATATTCACCATCGACTGAACGGTAGGCATATCATCTTCATGCTGCAATATACTCTCAGACTGATCAGTTTTATAATCTGGAACTTTATTGTTTTTTGTTTGGTACTCGTCAGTTGAACTGTCGGGATCTGCACAAATAAATGAGGAATGAGTTCAAAGGCAATCATATCGTAAAGAAATGGCAAAAATCAGAAATAAAATCTGTTCAGACAAATATATAATTGAAACAATTCATTCATCCACGCTTAGAAGGGTAGAAATAAGGTGATAAACAGGTGACCCAGGTCCACCTAGACCTAATTATCATTACTATAGATCTGGGTTTTAAAATGAAATCCTGAAAATAGTTTGAGTTTGAATTTGACATCAAGACCAAATGGAGCACATTGGTCAAACCCAAATATAATTTGCAAATACTAACGCATATTCACCACTTCACTGTTACAAACTTATAATCAGGCGAATAGGGCAGGTTTCAAAAATTAATAATACAGGAACAGATTCAAAATCCAAATCAGGAACGGAACTTCAAAGAAAAAATGGTTCACATTTATTTATTAACGACTTAACTTTTATAGTTGCATTACTGTTAGGTACAACATTATTTTTAAGACGTCCCCTCATAAAATGAAGAAGAAATCCAGAGTATATACAATGTAATTGTAACCTTAAAAATTAAATTAAGCCAAGCCAACTAATACATAACAACAAGATCTGGTGATAGAAGGGACTAGAAGCACATAATACCACACCAAACACGCTCGGTTACTATGAAGCTACTTGCATTCCTCATTACCATCTACCGCGTAGTATGTGTCAAAGAAACATAGGAATAAAGATATACACCACTATTTTTATGTCATAATAATCTAAGCTCCCTGTGATGCTCATTAGGCAGTACATAATCTCTCGTGTCCTCAAGTATGCATCACATTCAGCGCTATTGATAAGTAAAACATTGAAGTCTAAGGGTTAGGGTACTTATTAAATGCTCCAAAAAAGTTCCCTTCTATAGTGTACATCCTAAAATTAATTGGACCCATCCTAAAATAGCTAGTGAACTTTTTGAAACAGGCAAGGCCATTCTACAAAGAACTATCATACAAATTGGTTGTCATATGAAGATGTGTCTATGTTGTGGACTTGGCCCTTTTGAGTTTTGTCTATGTTGAAATTCAGTATCCTTGGAAATACAACTCTCTAAATGACTACTAATTTCTGAGAACAGAAGCAAAGCATCTAAGGAAACTATCAATGTATTAAAAATAGCATATGCCAGTCATATGATCCCTTAAAGGCATACCAATTATTGCAATATCATTAACAGATTGGTTTGAAGTGATGTCGTAGTTTGAAACCGATTTTATAGCTTCCACGAAGTGTTCTTCACCTCCAGGACTGAATCCACTACTATCCGAAAATTCTGCAGCAGCATCCGTAAACACTTCGTCCTCGGATCTATTTGACCTATCCCCAATTCCAAAGCTTCCCTTCTCATTAATACTTCTTCTTTCCAAAAGTTTAGGACCTTACAAAACCAAATTTATCTACATCAGTATATTTATAATAAAAGTTAGAACAAGTAATAAGAGCGATGGCATTATGAGCCGTTATCATTTTCATTGTATGCATACATCTCAAAGACACCTCAAAAACAAAAATTATGTTGACCTGAACTAAGTGAAATATTTGCATCAGCTCGGTATAGTATAGTTTACTAGTAAATTTTGTTTCCTAAAATTCTTAGAAAATCTATCACATTATTCAACCACCCTACCAAAGACTAAATCAAAGAAGACTGAAAACAGCTATGGAAAAAAAGAGCTCTTACTGCTGGTTTTGTGATCTTCATCAGAGTGACTTCCATCATCTGAATCATATGACTCAAAAAGTCTATACCCTTCAAGGGTTCCACATAGTTTCTTGTGGGCACGCCTGTGTTTTGCACTCGGATGTGAATTTGGAAATGACCATCCACATTTCTGACAGACGTGAACTGCAATTCAAGACCCACAAGATCCTCATCACAAGAATTTCCATGAAAAATCAACATAAACCCAGACTGCCCCGCTTCAAAGAATAAGCCAAGAGACCCAGAAACTAAATTTCAATCAAAAATTTCCAAAACCCAGAATGAAACTCCACGAGATATCATTTATCAAATCAAACAAAGAGACAACAAAAAGTAACCCACCAAGAAAAATCAAGGAAAAACAAACCTGGAGCCTGAATTTTACTGTGATCACCAACATCCATCTCCACAGATCACACAGAGTGAACACAAGTCTCCAGACAGAAGCAAAAGCAGAAGCAATAAATGAAGGTTTAGAGCAAAGTAACAAGGGTTTTAGAGAGAGGGCAGTGAACAAATGGGTGGAAAGCAAAGAGACTTTTTGGTGGAGAAGAAACGGAAACGAAAACAAAAACAAATAGATTAGAGAGAGAGAGATGTACGGACAGTGTAAGAGAGTGATTGAATACAACGGACTCAACCCAACCATTCTTCTCTACCCGTTGGGCCCAACTCCTACTTCATTTTTATGATCAACCTAATGCCATTAAACTAAACTAAAAAAAAACTAAAATAATTTTTAAGGGTAAACTAGGAGACGCGATTATCATGTAGTACACTAACACCATAATTCTTTTGTTAAATATAATATAATGTCAGCGGTACGATAAATAAATGCTCTCTGCATGTGATTTATTAAATTGGAAATGATTTATGAACTTAGCAGAAATAGAAAAAAAAAATCTATAAAAAATTATTTACATAATAGGAAATCATGCAAGGACCCAACATAATAATATATGAAAGCTGCCGTTGTAGGTGAGTGTCTTAAAACAACCAGTGCCCCACAGATTGGTTGGCTACTGAATTAAACATTACCTAACTTATAATTACAAAAAAAATTAGGATATTAATCTATGATATTCGTTTATGGAATATTCTTCATTTTAACGGAATATTTTTTTAATATGGCCAAAAAAAGTTTTGATTTGAGATAAATTCAAAGCGATCTAATACATAAAGAAGAAAACTCAATATAAAAATAGTTCATCTCATTCATACGGAGGAATCATGGTTTGGGCTCTTCACTACTTAAAATAAAGGGATATGAGTTAGGATTGGGCCTTCTGCTAGGCCCATAAGTATGAGTGCCCGAGTCCATAATAATCGAAGTGATAAAGGGTTTAGGCCAGGCCCGTAAGAATTAGGTGTGAGCCCATGAAACTGTAAGAAATTGAAAATGTTGGAAAAAAACTATCCGAGCCTGGTTTCGATCGGGACCTGTGGGTTATGGGTCCATCACCGATTTATGGGTGATCCAGGATTTACAGAGAAAAGGGTGCGGATAGAGGAGAAAAATCAATATACTTTGAATGTCGAATTAGGATCAACTAGGACAAAAATTAAGTATTGGGTCGAGAGCTTATTTGGTGTCAAAGTAAGAGGTATGAATAGTCATCGACTCTTACAAAAGGGTTTCAGAATGGGACCTAGTATGAGACATAGAATGCATTACAGACGTTTGATCATTACGCGCCACTCTGATGTTGGTGCTTGTTGAGCTTGTATTCTATATATTAGTGACACCCATTTTGTTTATTCGATCGGTAATTAGTACTGCTTGTAAATTACTATTTTGCCCCGTTTGAGGTCTTTTACTGTATGTAACAAAACTAAAGATGGTAAATTACAGTATTTTATTGATGAAAAACGATTAAACTGTACTGAAAATTTAACACACAAATAAAAAAAATGTATATATATAATCCCAGAAAAGAGTATAATACTTACCATCATCACTCAAATTAACGAGATAAAACTTATTATTTAGAAATATTGTATCCCCTAAAGAAACTTTCATATAAAAAACTGTCGTCCATAAAATTATTATTACGAGAATAAAATAAAGACGACAAAGTATATTAGACTGACTGATTATGTACTAAAGTATATATTGTCACCAACTTAATTTGTAATGGTCCCTCAACCAGCTTCAATGACCCAAAAACATTCTTGTCACCCAAACAATTCATGCTTAATCCCCAGTACCCATTGTAGGTGCATAATCGTATACAATCAGTTAAAATTTCCCAAATTTCCCATTTCTTAATTTAACATTAATTTTGATCTCTCTTAATCAATGTTGTAAAAATCACCGACTTGTCTGACTGATCCTCGATTAATTCCCTGACTAGTCCCCGATTAATCATGTATAATTTCCGACTAATCCTTCAATCTGATTTATTTT
Source organism: Geranium brycei (assembly GCA_036897365.1). Taxonomy (NCBI): domain Eukaryota; kingdom Viridiplantae; phylum Streptophyta; class Magnoliopsida; order Geraniales; family Geraniaceae; genus Geranium; species Geranium brycei. The sequence goes on along the minus strand of JAYMTP010000316.1, from coordinate 15,003 downwards.
CCGATTAATCCCCGATTAGTCCTCCAAATGTCCTTTCCGCTCGACTAGCGCCTAGCGATTTTAACAACATTGCTCTTAATGGGAGGCGAACGACCCGAATCGAGTTTAATTCTGTTTTTGAACCACACTCGAGCTTAACTATGTAAGTTCATTAGAACCTGAGCCAAACATGAACATTCATTGTTTGAGTCGCCATATCTCTATTAGGATTCCACATGTGATTTCAGGTCCCACATCGGAAGTGTACGAGGTATAAGGAGAGTTTATATACACATTAGACCTAAGACCCACCAGATTAGTCTTTTGGGTTAGAGATGGGCTTCAATGTGTATGTGGATTTTCTTGTGGTGTGCTCCTCCTTGGTGAGGCTCGGTTCTCGCCAACAAATGGTATCAGAGCCAGGCTTGCACAGTTCTCATCAGGCAGGCAGGCCAGTGGATCTCATGGTGGATCGAGCCAGGTAGGCCAAAAGGATCCGGAGAACCATGATTGATCAGGCTATGATTGCCAGATGGGCCAGCGGGTGAGAGTGTAAGGCGATTTGGGCTTAGGGGTAGCAACCCGATATGTGGGGGCTCAACGGGGGGGGGGGGGTGGTTAGTATTCCACATGTGAGTCCAGGTCCCACATCAGAGTTTACACACACATTAGATCTAAGACCCACCAGGCTAGTCATTTGAGTCAGTGGTGGGCTCTAATGTGTATGTGTATGTGGACTTTCCTTGTGTTGTGCTCCTTCGTAAGACCCGGTTCTCCCCAACAAGTTGTATTAGAGCCAGGTTTGCACATATCTCATCAGGCCGGCAGGGTAGTGGATCGAGCCAGGTAGGCCAGTAGGATCCGGAGAACCATGATTGATCAAGCCAGGATTGCCAGATGGGCCAGCGGGTGAGATTGCAAGGCGATTTGGGCTTAGGGGAGCAACTTTATGTGATGTGGCTCAATGTGAAGGGAGAGATTGTTAGGATTCCAAATGCGAGTCCAGGTTCTACATCGAAAGTGTACGAGGTATAAGGAGAGTTTATATACAGATTAGACCCAATACCCACCAGCCTAGTCTTTTGGGTCAGAAGTGGCCTCTAATGTGCACGTGAGTCTTCCTTGTAGTGTGCTCCTCCTTGGTAAGACCTGATTCTCCCCAACAATCTCGCCAAAATTAAACTCGATTAGGCTCGTTTGCGCCCCTAGTAAGAGGTTAAAATTGTTGTTTATGTAAGAAATGAGTAATTTGGATGTACAATTTGAAGTATATGATGTGATATCATGTAAGTAGACATATATTTATTTTCCATCTCACTTGAAATGTGGACATATGATAATGTAGCAACATGACTAAATAATTTACTCGACACCTATTTTGTAAGTGGATATTTGATTCTGTAGTTACATGACAAATAATTTACAGTTTCATAAGAATAGTTTCTCCCCGTATTGCATTGGGTATATTGGGGAATGTGCGTCCACCTCAACCTTATATAAATGATCCATTTTTTATTTAAGCTTTACTTTAATTGGTATTTTTAATGTTGAGATACCAAGATGTTTAGAAATAATTTTTTTTTCTAATTTTTTTTTCTTTACCAATATAATGTTTTTCTACATATTCATCTCAAACTCCTAATGAACGGGACTAACTATACCTAATATTTATAAACTCATAAAAACCCGACAATCCACTCATGGGTCATATGGGAAAAGACCCGCGCACCCCATATGGTAATATATTCAAATAAAGAATAAAGAAGAGAAACTCCTTACTTTTTGTTTAGTTAAAGTTAGATTTTAACTACAAAAGTGGCTCTATCCATTTCCTTTATTCACTTGACTCTGAACTATAAATTATTTTCATTTCTAAGTAGAATAGCCGTTTTCAACTGTTTTGAAACTGTCTTGATGTTCCATGGATTGGTCTATATTTATTGATAAAAACCCCCCAATGATTCAACCTAATACTTTCATCGAAAAGGTGGCGGGGCTTAAAATTTGTTAGGAATATGAGATTAATTAACAATTGTATCCAAGGCCTACTAAGATTGATAGCCGAATAAAACCTTACAAAAGATGGTGATGAGAATATAAAATTTGTTAAGAGAATATTTTAGGTCATTGTTCTTAAAACAATTAATAACAATTTCATTCTTTTTTAATTGAAATAACAAATGAGATTTACTTGACAATGTTGAAAAAATAAACATCTAGCGCAAATTATACGATAGAGCCGCATCATTTGCATTAAGGATAATTTCACTTAAGTCACCGCAAAAGTTTGTAGTTTCACTTAGGTCATCAAAATTCTAATTTAATTTGTGAGGTCACAAAAAAGAACTTTTGTCTCATTATTATTAACCCATTGCAAAATCGATGAGTTTGGTGTGAAATCGAGGAGCTCGGGTGACGAAATCGACGAGGTTTGGATAAATCGACGATGATTTGAAGAAATCGACGAGGTTTTGTTGAAATCGACCATGGTTTGGAAAAAAATCATTGAGGTTTCGCAAAATTGACGAGCTTCTAGTGGCTGGCGAAATCGAGATGGGGTGGCCGGAGAGTATTTTGGTCATTAATGTTTTATATCATAAAAATAATCAGAAATAACTAACAGAGTTATAACATTGAGACAAAAGTTTTTTTTTGTGACCTCACAAATTAAATTAGATTTTTAATAACATAAGTGAGACTACAAACTTTTGTGATCACCTAAATGAAATTACACTTTTGCAGCCATAGATTAGTGTGGTGACTGTGGTTTTAGATGAATGAAACAATGGAATAAAATATTTTACCAGGCATTTTTTCATGTAAATGGATAATTTTGACTTAATAATAAATTTATGTCTGTTGCATTTTTGTTGATATTGTCATTTCTAAATTCAAACCACCGAAAATCCAAATAAAATATTGAAGCAAGCTGTCACGAAAACATTACATGACCAAGCCGTCACTCTAGGCTACACCCACCTCCATTCCTTCTTCTTCCTCTTGCTGGTCTCTGTACCAAAAATTCCCTCTGTTTCTGTTCCTCTCAACAATGGCTCGTCACCGCCATGACCAAGTCCTTCTCTACCTCTCCGCCGCCATTGTTCTTCTCCTCCACATTTCTCCCACCGCCAGCGCCGACGACGGCGCCGTGATGTCCTCCTTCCTCTCCGGCCTCTCCTCCCCTCCCTCTGGCTGGTCCAAAGCCCCCCCTTACTGCGAATGGTCCGGAATCACCTGCGACGCCTCCAAGCGCGTGACCTCCATCGACCTCGACTCCATGTCCGTCTCCGGCACCCTCCCCGCCGAGCTCAGCTCCCTCTCGCAGCTCAGAACCCTCTCCCTCCGCCGCAACTCCTTCTCCGGCGCGTTGCCTTCACTCGCCGGCCTCGCCTCCCTCCAGGAGGCCCACTTCGACGCCAACGGGTTCGAGTCTGTGGAATCTGGGTTCCTCAAGGGTCTCACCAGCTTGACCGGCCTCAGCTTCACCGATAACGGAGATCTGGCTCCGTGGTCTCTCCCCTCCGACCTCGCCGACTCCTCCAGCCTCGTGACCCTCTCCGCCGCCAACGCAAGCCTCTCCGGCTCCTTGCCGGAGTTTCTAGGCTCGTTCCCTAATCTGCAGAGTGTTCGTCTCTCTTACAATAACTTCACCGGGTCGCTCCCTGGTTCGTTGGGCGGATCTGGGATCAGGAACCTGTGGCTCAACAATCAGGTTGTTGGGTTATCGGGAACGATTGACGTGCTCTCGAAGATGACCCAGTTGTCACAAGTCTGGCTCCAGAAGAATCAGTTCACCGGTCCAATCCCTGACCTCAGTGGCTGCGTCGATCTGTTCGATTTGCAGCTCAGGGACAATATATTCACTGGTTTAGTCCCTGCGTCGTTGATGTCGCTTGCTGGGTTGAAGAACGTTACTCTTGACAACAACAAGCTGCAAGGTCCGGTGCCCCAGTTCAAGACCAGTGTTCAGGCCACTTTCGATCACAACGAGTTCTGCCTCGAGACGGTTGGGCCGTGCGACCCTCAGGTCATGACACTGCTGGAGGTTGCTGGTGGGTTCGGGTTTCCGGCTCTGCTGGCTGATTCTTGGGGAGGAAATGATGCTTGCAAGAGCTGGTCCTTTGTGTCGTGTTCTCAAGGGAATGTCGTTGCTGTGACTCTTGGGAAGAGACATTTCGGAGGAACCATCTCGCCTGCGTTTGGGAATCTTACCCATCTCGAGAGCTTGCTGTTGAATGATGATGATCTCACTGGCTCGATACCTCAGAGCTTGACCGCCCTGGCTAATCTCAAGACTCTCGACGTGTCCAACAACAATCTCACTGGTCCAATACCTGCGTTTTCAAAGGGGAGGTTGATCACCGCCCCGGGCAATCTCTTGCTTAACAAGTCAACCTCGGATGGTGGATCGACGAACTCCACAACTCCTGGCAGCGGAACACCTTCCAGCAAGTCAGTTTCAGCCGCTGCAGCTGCGGGTATAGTTATTGGTGTCGTATTATTTGTTTCCCTTATGGCATTTGTGCTTTATAAGCTATACATGAATAATAGGCATAAGAAAATTGGGAATGTGGAGAATCCCATAAATGACATTCAACTGTCAAAGAATGTTAAGAATGTTTACGAGACTGAATTGGGCAGCTCGAGCAATAGTGATCATAATGATATTCCCATCTCTGACGGTGGGAATGTTGCCATTTCAATCGAAGTCCTCCGTCAGGTAACTGATAATTTCAGCGAGGATAATATTCTGGGTAGGGGAGGATTTGGGGTAGTTTATAAAGGGGAATTGCATGATGGGACTGAAATCGCTGTGAAGAGAATGGAGTCGGGGGCTATGGGTACCAAAGGAATGAAAGAGTTTCAGGCAGAAATTGCAGTCCTCACCAAGGTCAGGCATAGGCATTTGGTTGCTCTGTTAGGATATTGTATAAATGGAAACGAGAGGCTTTTGGTATATGAGTATATGCCGCAAGGAACTTTGACACAACATTTGTTTGACTGGCACGAGAATGGGTACATTCCTCTTACTTGGAAGCAGAGGGTGTCGATGGCATTGGATGTGGCAAGGGGAGTTGAGTACCTTCACAGCTTGGCACAACAAAGTTTCATTCATAGAGATTTAAAGCCCTCTAACATACTTCTTGACAACAACATGAGAGCCAAGGTTGCAGATTTTGGCTTGGTTAAGAATGCACCTGATGGCAATTGCTCTATTGAGACGCGATTGGCTGGGACTTTTGGCTATCTGGCGCCTGAGTATGCTGGTAAGTTAAACGTTTGAGTTTGATATTGTTATGTTTACATTCAAGTTAGCACATATTATCATCAGTAGCTCAATATATTGAAAACCAGTGTGAAATTTAGCCGTATCATTGGTATCTAAACCAGTGTTGAATGCCTCTACCCCTATATATTTTTATAGAAATATGAGTTTTTACCTAAAGGATACTATGTACATATATGATCAAAACCCAAACCAATCATTTGTTTCCCTCAAGTTGTCTCTGCTTTTGAAATTCTTGTGTAGAGTTAACTATCCTCATGTTCATCGTGCAGAATTTCTGAGACATTTTTTTTGAACCACCCTTTTTGTGTTTTATTGCCTCTGCTGATTTTCCATCAATAGTGAATATGAAGCCTTAGTTGTTGCATGTATACTATATTGTTACATGTTATTCTTATATGGGTAATATTTTGTTCTGTATTTTGCAGCTACCGGAAAAGTTACTACAAAAGTTGACGTGTATGCATTTGGAGTGGTCTTGATGGAGATCATCACCGGTAGAAGAGTACTAGATGATAGCGTGCCAGATGAGAGGGCTAATTTGGTGTCGTGGTTCCGGAGGGTCCTAATCAATAAGGAGAAAATCCCAAATGCGATAGACCAAACTCTGGAGCCTGACGAGGAGACCATGGAGAGCATCTATAAAGTATGTGAATTAGCTGGACACTGCACCGTCGGAGAGCCATATCAAAGGCCAGACATGGGCCACGCTGTCAACATCCTGGGTCCGCTTGTAGAGCAATGGAAACCTACTCACCATGAAGAAGAAGAGGAAGGCGATGGCATTGACCTAAGCACGAGCCTTCAACAAGCATTGCAAAGATGGCAAGCTAATGAAGGTACCTCCACAATGTTTGACGACCTCTCTTACTCCCAAACACAGTCGAGCATTCCCTCGAAACCAACTGGGTTAGCGGATACATGTGATTCGATCAATTATTGCCGGTGATAGAAGAGAGAAAACCACATACATATTCTTTTATTAAAGGTACACCTTTAAATGTTTTGCTTTCATCTATGCAATGTAATCTTTTGGTCAATTCAATACTCATTTCTACTTTATTCACAACTCTCTTTCCAAATCAAACATCATGTTATTCGATGATACACTCCAATTCCAGGCTGTTGGTTGTAGAAAACATTAGGTAACTAACAATCATTGATAGCTGAGTTGGGCACAAGCTGGAAAATAGAGAAGAGAAAGCAGGTTTGGATTTATGTATTTGTTTATAGTGTTTGGTGGTTGAGTTATAAAGTCATGTCACATGGGCGAGGAGGAGAAAGCATGTTGTTTTTGCTTGAACAGTGGAACAAAAGCATTTTTATGCAAATACTATCTTTCTTTTTTTGGAAAAAATACAAATACTATCTTAACTTAATGGTTAGAGATAGACTTTTGTTCATGCACATGTTGTTCCTTAGGACCCAAGTCATTACTTCTATCTGGATTGATGGTGACAAGGATGTCCGGCCCACAGAATTTGAGAACATCTTCCTTTGTCAACTGTATACAAAAGTAATTAATCTCCTTAGGGTTAACTTAATTGGTTAATATTGCTATTACCATGTATATAATTGAGTGTTTAAATTTCAGCTAGTCGAATTAGGTTAGAAATTAACATCGATTAACTTTGAATATAGTTAGGTCGTTACATTGCTTATATAAAACATAATAACAATCTTATTATATGCACAAAAGTTAGAGATTAACTTCCAATTAACAATCTCTTTAGCGGTTGAGTATCATATTGTTTGTAATGAGGTCGATAGTTCATGATTCTACTGGGAGGGTGGGCATCGAAACTCGGGGATATATTGCCCAGATGACAAAAAGGGATATCTAACAAATTCGGGGAGATCACGGCAAAACACGTTTTGTAATAAATTAATTAATAATTAATATATATGTACTCATATTTATTATTTATTAAAGACAAAATGAACGATATTTAATCATTTTAATTTCAAACTTGTCAATAATCACTATTTTCTTTTACACAAATTGAATTACAACACAATCGCGAATATTGACGACAACGACTTGTGAATCCGGCGACCGGCGATGACGACTGGTGAGAACGAAAAACGAGAAAGCGGGAGAAGTTTAGTCGAAGTTGAAATGAAAATCGCGAAGTATGAGGGTTTGACTTTTGGATTATATAATTGTTTATAACTTAAATGTCAAACCAGAATTAATTAGGTGAACCAAATTAGATCAGATTAAATCGAGATTAATCAGATTTAATCAAAACTAATTGATTTGGATTGAATTAAACCAAATTTAATTTGAATTTGTCCGATTGATTGGTATTTTAGCTGATATTCACTATATCGTCTTAAAAAAGTGGAAAGTTTCAATATATTACCGATATCCACCGGTACTAATGAGAAGGTTTTTGAAAAGACATGTTTGATGGTAAAATGTTAAAAATAAACTTCAAATAAACTTAGAATATATTTAGGTCCCAACTTATATAAAACACAATGATAATTTTAGTGCACGCACGTAGTGTTATCAAATGGTCCTAATCTTGAACGTGACAACCAACTGCACAAAACAATGTTTATAAACCGTCCAAACCTTATTAATTAAATAAAAGTGGTTCATTTTTCATTTATATTTTTAATAAATATTGAAAATGTTTGGCTTCTGTGATTAGTACCAAATAGGGTATCATTATTACGCGTAATTGAATTGGATTGGTAGCATGTGATGTGGAGTTGGTTGGATCCATAGAAATGTTCAACAATATCATTGTTTTATTCCAATGTGAAAACTGAAATCTTTGTCAGTTGTTAATGTCTTGGTGCCAATTGCCACCAACCGTCCATTAATTCAACTCTTGTTCGGCGTAACGGGTGCCTGCAATTTTGTGTTCGGCTATTATTTTTTTAAAATAACTATAATACTTTTCTCATTCTCCTAGAAAAACTTTTCCTTCCCTATGCAGTCAACGAGATTCAAAATAAAATAATGGGTACATTAATTTACATCACAAAATTAAGGATCATAAGAAATAATGTTTCACGGGTTATTTATTGAAATCCTAAAGTTTTATTTACGGCAGACATGTTTTGCACGCTGCTGACGACTCATTAGTGGTGTGCCTCAAATGTGTTCGCTGCTAGTAAAATCTTAGAAGCGGCTACGCCTAAAGTATAATCGGTTGACAGTTAATTTTAAGTTTCAAATTATATTTTATTAATAAAAAATGATCAAATGAAAGTGACATGGAGGTCATAAAAAATCCAAGATGATTTAAATCAAAAAAGATTTTGCAAAAAAAAGATAAGGGCAGTTGTTAGTCAATGACGCGAGTATACCACTCAACGCCTTACGACTCCGAGCAAGTGCAAGAGATCAACAAGTACTAAAACTAGATAAGAACCGAATCAAATTTCAAAAGAACTAAAATATGAGTCGTTACTTAGATAATTTGCGTATTGTAATAGTAATTACTCAATTCAAAGTGTGTGTGTTTGTGACAAATTTCATATCTTAATAATGTAAAGTAAATGAACAATGATAATATCACAGTAGACAAGTAATGAAACAAGCAGGGACAAGCTAACCACATGTGCTAGACTAGACTTCTATTTCACTATTTATTGGGGTAAAATTACCAAGCATGCAAGAGTTGATTAGTCTACCGGTAAAATTACCAAATATGCCTCCCGACAATCGAAATGGACTAGTCTCGAGTCGAGTTTTACCCTCTCGGGATTCATTTCGACTCGAGACCACAATGAACCCGACAATCTTAGGCCAAGGGTTTTTCTCTCTCTCGAAGTCAATTAACAACCAACATTACCTAACCTAATGGGCCAAATTAGGAAAACTACAATATCAACAAGGTAGATTAAATCAATTATGGAAGCTTAAATAAAAATACTTCAATAGATAAATAAAATATCAATAATGATGTCTAACATCTATGGTTATAGGAATTTAGCACATAATCATGATTTTCACATACAAGTTCAATAAGAAAGTGCAAGAATCAAGAAATAGATAGAAGATAGAAAAACTCAAGAACCCAAAATGAGTTTGGGGGACACATAAACTCTCTAGACTTTTTTTTTTTTTTTTTTTTTTTTTTTTTTTTTTTTGATCAGCAATAATTGAAGACATCCTAAACTCTCTAGACTTGCTTTTTCTTGAAGACTTGAATCCTAGCATTCTCGGGGCCTTAATCGATACTGTATTTTTTATCAATTGAGTAAAAATAGATAAATCTATATCGATAAACTATATATAATATATCGTATATTACAATGCCAAGTTATTCTTATTATTCATCGTCATCCAATTGTTTTTTTTATGAAATCATCCAGTATTTTCTAAAACTTTAATATAAAAAATCGTCTTATTATATACTAAGAGCAAGGGCTTAGGAACGAAGATTCACGGACTGTGGCGGTTCTGGGATCCTCTACTCAAGCTCTCTGATGAGGTTAAGAAAGAGAGGAGTGATCAACACCTGGCGATTAACTCATACATTTCTCCTGCCATCTACCTGTGCGCGCGCAAAAGTTAAGATTTGAGGAAGATTTGGTACCCTTCCTTGTGGGAGAAAGAGTACACTAAGCACGGGTGGCAGTGCGAGATGAACTCACAGACTTATTTTGATGTGACAGAATCAATTTTCCAGAGGTTCATTCACATCCTTAACCGTACACTTCTCCACGAGACCGAGTCGGGTGTTTACAAGTGTGACATTTTCATAGACATCATCGAAGGTGCCCTCGCTCGTATGTCTTCGGTCCGTTTCAGTGGGAATCAGGTGGTGCCCCGTTTGTACTTCTATCAAATTCATAGCCTAGAAGAATATTAGGGCAAAGACCTGCCAGAAGAAGATGAGAAAAAGAAAAAAAAAGCATATGGTGGATTGTATGAGGTGAAGATTCAATTCAACAAGAACATGGCAATCGTATTATTTCCTAGACGCCTCTTTGCCAATTACAAGCCTGACTCAGTTATATTGAAAAAGTAGGATTGTTGTATTTTGAGTAGAACTTGTGATATAATCTGATGTTTCTCAGATTTTGCTTGTCTTCTCTGTAATGGTTGGCTTTTTTTTGTTTGATTTGGGTTTTGTTATCAGTATGTGTGATTCTGAAGTGTAGCATTTGATTTGGTTTTGTTTTAATAGCAAATATAGTACAAAGTTTATTAGTTTAATGAGAGAATATTTTTGATAATTTCTCCATTGCTCTCACTTTTAGTGTTCCCGAGGTTCTCCATTCACCGTTGTTCTCAAATTCGTAGCTGAGGAATTCATGGTCCCTCCCAAACAAGCGCTATCATTAGCAATGGTTAATTTTATGATCCTTTATTTCTTTTGCTCTTTATTCATCGCCCATTTTTTCATCTAGGCTATGCATTTATTTATTCAATTTTCTTTTTGCCCTTAAAGTTTTAATTTATTGTTTCTGATATGTTTAATTTTTTGTTGTTATATGATAGTTTTGTGACTTGTATTGAAGGTCCGGTACATAATAATATCATTTATGGTTTGTTCCTAAAACTTTTTGAGCTTTTAATTGATATGTTTTTTTACTCTTGTTATGGTGTATTGAATTTGTGGTTTTAAACCTGTTGTTACTCAGGCTTATACATTGGAATAGTGTAGTGATGAGTTTTGTATCGTCTATCTATTAGACTATTATTTACAGCTTGTCGTGTATGTGATGTATATTCATAGAAAGTTTTGTGCAGGGCCGGCTCAACAGTTATTGGGGCCTAAAGCAAAAACGACAACTAGGGCCTTTTATTTCTTATATAAAAAGACCCATTACTTAAAAAAAATGATTACCCGTGTTATGAATTGTAATTTTCTTCAAACCAAAATATGATACTGATCATACATACATTTGTTCATACATACATGAATGTAAGCAACATATAATTACTCAATGCTCTTATCTGATACCTAAACTTGAACCAAATGATAATTCGAAAAATAGAGAATTTTATGATCGATTCACATGTACAGAAACATGAAACCCTCTTGTACAAAACTTTATTTTCTAACATGACAATTGTTAATGTTTGTTTCCTATGAAAGAAAAACAATTTCCAGCTCTAATTTAACGTTGATACAAACACAATTTCCTCAAACAATTTTCACAGAGTTTTGCCAATCTGTTCATCTGTTGTATCAGCTGATTGTGTCCTGACAATCCTTTCCACCGGACAAACCCAAAATCCTCATTGTTTTGTTCCATGTCTCCTCAAAAAACTAACATATCAAAGAACCAATCACTGTCGACAAAATGAAAAAGACCATAAATAAATTTGAAAAAACAAATCAGACCTAATCAAAAGGGTTGAGTAAAAATTCAATTGACTTGAAAGCCCATACATTCTATTTGAAAAATAACAAATCACATACAAAATAAATCAACCAAAACAGAAAAAATAATTTTGAAACAAATTTGGGAATTTGCATTTACCTCGTACCACCAAAAATGACAATTCAAGTGGCTCAGATATTGGGAGAAATCGATGAAATTTTTTAGATGAATATGCAAACCGGATTGTTGAATTTATAGACCCAATAGTCTCAATTTTTGTATGAATAAATCGATGGGTCTCCTTGGACGATTTATCTTCAAATTTGAAGAGAACCAAAAAAGAAAAATTGGGAATCAGGATCAAATCATCAGAATAAAACTTGAAATGAGGGAAAACTAAAAAAAATTAATAAATCAATAGTTGGGGAAAAAGATTCGGCGCACAAAGAAGGAGGAGTAGACGATTCGACGCACAAAGGAGAAAGTAAGAAAAAATTAAATCAGTACATGAGGAAGAGGATTCGACGCGGAAGAGAAAGATAGATTCGTCGTTAGCAAAGAATGGTGTTTGGGTCTTCTAAATTTTGGGCCTTCTTTATAAGAAAATGGGCCTAAAATATACAGGTAAAATGAGTTTTGGCTCGGTAGGCCTAAAGCAGCCGCTTGGGCTGCTTTCTGGTCGGGCCGGCCCTGCTTCTCGTTGTCCTTTCTTGATGTTGATGATGATGAAATGATGGTGAGAATTCCTCATCTTTAATGTTCCAAACTCCAAAATAAGTCTTCAACAAAGGTTGAGGGCTAAGAGACAAAGTGGTGAAAAGGATGGCTGGTAGGTGGGCTAAAATCCCCAAAAATGTAGGTCAAAGGGGCCTTTATAAGGTCCCCAAAAGTATTATGAAACGGGTTGTGTGATGGGCCGTTACATCTTCAACATCATTTCTACGACGTCGTTGCACGATCGACACAAGTTTCTGGTCATATGTCACGGGCCATGTGACGGTTCGTGACATACGCCACCACAATGAATCTGCTCCAATGTCACGTGTGTTGTTGTGGCTCGTAACATGCTTCACCACATCTCTTTGCTAAGATGTCACGGGAGATGTAACTGCCCGTGATATCGCTTGTTACAAGTCTCTCAATTGTCACGGTCATTGTAGTGGTATGTGACATGCACCGTTACTCCTCTCTAGTCACTTGTCACGGGGATTGTAACGACTTGTGACATCTTTATGCTATTTTCTTTTTTTGAGCATTCGAAAACTTGCTTCAAATATCTCAATTACGCTCCAATTCACGTGTATCTACATCACTCTCACCAAAACTCTACCAAAACACTAAATAACACTATTTTTTTTCTTCATAAAAGCATAAACGGAGGTAAATAAAGACGAAGATGTGGGTAAGAAGTGTCGATATGACATCTTGACGGACCTACACCAACGATTATATGATCGTGGATCTATAAAAATAATACTCATCAGTCATGATCGTTGACGGGAGGAAATCTCGACAAGCCGAAATCTACCCACTCCCGAGTACACGGCAAGTGCACCTAGGGGTGGGCACTTTTTACCCAAAACCGAAATTGAACCGGGGTCCAAACCGAATCCAAATCGAAGAACCGAGAACCGTAGGTATCAGATAGGATTTTGGTTTGAAAATTGAGAACCAAATCAATTCGGTTCGGTTCCGGTTCTGAGAGTACATAACCGCTAAGTAATCGGTTTACAACCGAACCGATTTTGGGGGTTTTAATTAGTATTTTTTGTATTTCAATTTTTTTGTTTTAGTCTAAAAAGAGTTTAATTGTGTATAATTTTCACCATAAATTGAACAATGTATGAATATCACATTAATTTGATCTAATTAGGCAAAACTATACAATTATACCAAAGAACCAGACCCTTAATTTCACAATTAATCATTCATTCGGGTTTAATTGGGTAGAACCGGGAACCGAACCGTAGAACCGCGCCCAGAACCAGACCGATACCCATTTATTAGGTTCGAATTTGGGCCTCTAAAATGAAGAACCGATTGATTCGGTCTGGTCTAATCTGGCTGATTCGGTCCGGTTCTAGAACCGTGCCCAGCCCTAAGTGCACCGATCGTCAAATAATATACGGCGTTTTAAAGCCTCGAGTTATCGATCCCATGAGGACTGTTAGCTGTTGAACATTGGAGTACAAGTGTCTAATATGTAAAGTTTAAGCGATCAAAAATTGGTTTTGGTTTTGTGAAAATTTAAATTAAAAATCTCAACACAGAAATAAACACACAAATCACTAAATGAACAAGTCGGGGTCAAATATACTTCCGGGAAAATGGTATGAAATGAATTTGAAGACATGTATATAACTTGAGAAATTTAAACGGTCACCTGGGTGTGTCATTTATGGTCTTACCCAAATTGCTCAGTACTTCGATCATCAAGGGTTCAATTACATATTCGAGTCTAAGGTGATCATGCTCAGGTTGAAAGTCCAGGTAATCGATATTAGGATCCTATAATTCACATACTTTCGGCGTTGGCACCCTATATACATTTACTTTCGTACCCATTATTCTTATTGGCAACAATGTAAATCCGAGTCCCAACTACTCTAATCCACCTAGGTCAATTGCTATCGCATCTCTTCCTAGATTCGTTCAATCACCATGCCTACCCGGGAGGTGAAACATTAAATTATGTAGCTAGGATCCCGATTCCCATACTCCCAAATTAAATCATGCATCCTAATTCAATTCATTTCATTTCCCGTTCCACATAAATACCCCAACAAATAATTTAGCTACTCACGTGAACAAAAACCATATTTAAATCCATCAAACTCATCATCATTTCAATTAAGGAATTAAAGAACACCAAATTCATGAAAATAATTCCTCTATTATATTCCCAAAATCCTAATTGCAATACAAGCATATAGATCCAAATAAAATCTGAAAATAAACCCTAAAATAACTACTACCAACCTCACAAACATGCCTTGAATCACATCGTAGTCGCCTCCAAATCGCCTCCACTTGATCACCCACAACTCTCCCATTTCTCTCTATCCTAAACCACTCTAATATAACTCTAAATCTGAAAAATGGGTGATGATTTCGTAGTTAGGGGGTTGGGTATTTATAGGAGGGAGAAAAATCATTACAAATATAAAAAGTGCATGATTTTAGGATCTGATTTGACCAGCCTGCCGGGTGAGCTTGCCGGGTGGGACCCGACAGGTAGGTTTTCCCTCGTGTGCGTCGCCTAAAGGTGGCCACGGGTTGCCGGGTTTAGCGGAGCCTGTTGGGTGACATCCGGCAGGTCAACCCGACAGGTTGCGCTGGAGGTGACCGGGTGAGCTCCCGGCACCTTTTCTCCGCCTTTCTTAAATCCAACCACGGGTGTTGGGCCCGTAGACAGTGGTCCACGAGCTCACGAATACGCG
>JAYMTP010000315.1:0-37294 GCA_036897365.1 Geranium brycei | reverse complement strand
TTTTGTGATTCAAGTCTTGTTCTGGAACGATTCGGGTAGGAATGGCTTCTTGGGGAATTGAGGGAAAGTCTATGCCTCCTGCCCCGTTAGAGTGGGGTTATCGAGTTCCCTTTCAGTTCATAGTATTTTGCTTCTCTAGAAGAGTGAAACGAACTGGGTTTAGTGACCTCAGTCTCCTACTTGCCAGGTTTGGGACTATTAAGTTTATGTTTGGTTCGGATGTTGAGTTTAATGTCTTTGACCCACACCCGACGCACACCTTATATGTTATTTCACGTCGAGAGTTACCATTTTGTCATACTTGATTCACAAGTTAAAATCACAATAGGTCAGCTTAAACTTTTAGGCTAAATGTGTACATTGGGCTGATTTTCAGGGAGAGTTCATATGAGAATGGAGTCGATCGACGAAGGTCACAGCGTCCACGGACAAGCGGGGATCGCCAACAATCACTCGGACCACAGAGAGACCGGAACACACGGCGACCCAGAATCATTGAGGCCGAGGCCGCCTCCATTGGAGATTCTCAGCAACGTGAAGCTCCACGACCACCTCGACTCCCCGCTCTCCGCCATCAAAGCCTTCCTCAAGGTCCCCAAGAACTCCGAGCTCAGGTACACCTCCGACAACCTCAAGAGGGTCGAGGACAACCTCAAGATGGCCTTCGCCGAGTTCTACAGGAAGCTCTGTCTCCTCAAGAAGTACAGGTATGTATTGGTCACCACTTCTTGAATTGGTTCTTGTACCTTGATTTTTATAGGTACTGATTATGTCTTGTTATGAAACAGCTTCTTGAACATCGAGGCGTTTTCCAAGATAATGAAGAAGCATGATAAGGTATGTACAACTTGTGATGATTATACATTCAGCTTGTTAGAGTACCTCATCTGAATCTGAAAGCGGGAATCAGTTCACAATAACACTCTGAATCTCCACCTATTAGTTTGAGCTTTTAGGTGGACTGAGTTTTTGATATGATATCAGAGTTTGGTTTGTTTTCCGACATTGTAAGTGGAACGTGTTTGACTTTTTAAGTAGACCAGTCTTTAACACGATTGACCAACTCCTCCAGGTTACTTCAAAAGATGCTGCGAAAGCTTACATGAGAATGGTGGACAGGTCTTACCTGGGAAGCTCCGAAGAGGTTGGGAAGCTCATGGAGAGAGTTGAGGCGACATTCATCAAGCATTTCTCAAACTCCAATGTCAGCCATGGCATGAGGGTCTTGAGGCCAAAAACGAGGCGAGAGAAGCACAGAATCACATTTTCCACCGGTAAGATGATCCTCACCCGTTCTTGGGGATTTTGAGGATTTTAACACCTACCCGTTTGGTCTAACATGTTCCTCGTACCAAAACAAATTCAGGGTTCTTCGCTGGTTGCACCGCAGCTTTAATATTTGCTCTCATTCTTCTCATTCGTGTCCGGAACATTGTGAATCAGCCCGGAGCAGCCCAATACATGGACACATTGTTTCCTCTTTACAGTTTCTTCGGATTCATTTTTTTGCACATGTTGATGTATGCGGGGAACATATTCTTCTGGAGGAGATACAGAGTCAACTACACCTTCATATTCGGATTCAAGGAAGGAACGGAGCTGAGCCACGGCGACGTTTTGCTCATGAGCTTTGGTCTGGCGGTGGCGGCACTAGCGTGCGTGCTCGCCAACCTCGACATGCAAATGGATCCCAGAACTAAGGACTACAAGGCTCTCACCGAACTCCTACCTCTCAACTTGGTTTTGGTAAGATCATCATTTTATCCGAGTTTAGAACAATTAAGGAGTGTAACATGGTTCAGTTATATGAATTATAATTGAAACTGAGGCGGTTTAGTATGATCCGGTTCGGTTTTGAATCAATCAATTTTCGATTCAGTTCAGTTCAGTTGGCTTTACTCGAATTAATTTTTCACTTTCTAAGGCCTAATGTGCATCTTTTTGTTGCAGGTTATGATCATCATTCTGTTTTGCCCGTTCAATATTATATACCGGTCGAGCAGATTCTTCTTCTTGAAGACTCTTTTTCGTGCGTTGTTCGCGCCATTTTTCAAAGTCACCTTGCCGGACTTTTTGCTGGCGGATCAGTTGTGCAGCCAGGTTCAGGCCCTGAGGAGCCTTGAGTTCTACATTTGTTACTATGGTTGGGGAGACTATAAACATAGGCGAAACACATGCCGGAACCATGATGTTTTCAACATTTTCTACTTTGTCGTCGCAGGCTTCCCCTTCTGGCTCCGGTTTTGCCAGGTAAGGATTGACTCAGTTCACGAAACTTCCCTCATTATAAATTTTAGAGTCCCACGTGTTGATATCACGTTTGGGTATCATTTGAGTCGGTCTGTTTTGGGTATACCGGTTCAGACTGCAACTTGTGTAGAGAACCGAACAGTTGTAAACTGTCCAGGGATAGCAACTGAGCGGGTTTGAGGCATGTTTAGTGATCCCGTCCCCTAATATGTCGGTGCAGGGGCACCAGGCCCCTTATCAAGTTCGGGGATTCTTGCCTCTATATAGGATGTCATTGGCGTGGGTTTGTGGCAGATATAGTGATCTCGTCCTCTACCTTGCCGGATGAATAACACCGAACCATGAACACCCCTACAGCTCCATGTAGATCCACTTAAGTATTTGGATTGATAAAAACTCTGGGTTTGGGGCGGATTTAGTTTTCCTAACCGTTCGTTTTGTTTTGTGCAGTGTGTGAGGAGGCTAGTGGAGGAGAAAGATACGTTGCAAGCATGGAATGCCCTAAAATATTTCTTGGCCATTGTGGCGGTTTGTGTTCGGACAGCTTATAGTCTTCACAAGGACAGTGTAGCTTGGAAGGTCGTTGCGTGGGTTTGTTTGATCGGCGTAGGAATTTTCGTAGCGTATTGGGATTTGGTCTACGATTGGGGCGTTCTCAACCGCAAGTCCAAGAACCGTTGGCTCAAAGACAAGCTCCTCGTACCACACAAGAGCGTGTACTATATAGCCATTGTCAGTATAAACAAAATATTCAAACTCTGTGCATGACTCATCTAAAAACTCGAACTGATAGTTAGTTATGTTTTTTTCAAGGTACTAAATGTGATTTTGAGACTGGCTTGGGTCGAGACGGTGCTGGACTTGAACAAGTTCTCTTTGCATAACAACGCCTACTCCACTATCGTTGCGAGTCTTGAGATCTTCCGTCGCGGGGTTTGGAATTTTTTCAGGTAATTAGGGTTACTAATTTCAGCCTTCTAAAAAATGTAAAGCACTGGTAGGGCAAATATGATCTTTGGAGATTAATCAGACTGTTCCGACAAAAATATAAAGTAACATTATTTGATTTTTTGTTATAGGCTTGAGCATGAGCAGCTGAGCAACATTGGCAAGTTCAGGGCGTTTAAGTCGGTTCCGTTGCCGTTTAACTATGACGTGGACGACAAGGATGAGAGTGTGGACTGAGGTTTCTAACGGTACTATGTGAGAGTCGGTGGAGATTTGATGATGCTTAAAGACGATATTGCCCTTATAACTTTGTAAAATATTTTACTCAAGATTGTGATATTGTAAAATTCTTTTTTTTATTCCCGATTATAATCGTTTCTAATTTTGTAATCATTGTCAAAATCTAAAATAATTCTCCCCGTGACTTTGGGCCTTAATTCATGGAATGCCATATTTTGCTAGGATGGGTTTTGGCCCACTTGTTGGCTCTGTTTTGAAACCTCCTCATCTATGTAACACCAAACTAAAACAAACCGAGGCGAGACAGGACGGGAGGCGAAAGGGAATGGGAGGCGATGAACAAAGTGAGAGAGAAGTCAAGATGGGTTTGTGAAAACAGAATAAAAAACAGATGATTGGCGTAATAACCTAAAAACAAAATTGGGTTGACTCGGATTAGACCAGATTGGATCAAAATGGATTCAATTTAACTGAATTAAACCTGAATTTATTGAATTGGACCGAAATCTACCGAATTTGAACATATTAGACCGAATTGAAATTGACCAGTTTGACTGAGATTTGTCCAAACTCGAGCTTCTTGTCTCGGGGAGGTCTAAAATTGCGAGATCTCGGAGATTCATGACACTGGTTAAAGACAATATTGCCCTTATAACTTTGTAAAATATTTTACTCATGGTTGTGATAATGTAAAATTCATTTTTTTCCAAAGTTAATCATTTCTAATTTTGTAATCAATATCAAAAATCTAAAATAATTCTCTGACTTTGGGCCTTAATTTATGGAAGGCCTTATTTTTCTAGTATGGGCTTTGGCCCATTTTGTTGGCTCTGTTTTCCAAGATTTAATAGAATATTGAGAAGCATAAACATATTATAAGGAGGTAATAAAATTTAAATAATTGATTATATTTTAAAACCTAAGAAATCTAAAATGTATTGATATAAAAGTATATAATAATGATAGCAGCCACGGAAAGGTAACACTAATACCTAACTAATAAAACAAAAATTGCCAAAGGATACGGGAGAATTTGGGCTTCGACTAGGCCCTCGGTAGGCCCTTCAGGAACAAGTCAACCGGCACCCACGCGAGTTTGCCCCTTCCCCCCTCCCCGAATCAGGTAGGCTTAAGATAAATGTCTACGGGAGCGTGGATACTGAGGAGATTTTGGAGCGTAGGGCTTGTCTGTAGAGATTCAGATGGTCGAATAATGGAGGCTCTTTGCAGACAGTTCTCGGGATATCTCCACTCAGAAGAGGTGGAGGCCGTAGGTGTCAGGGAAGCTCTGTCTTAGACAAAATGGAAGAACTGGCCGGGGACGGTAATAGAATCTGATTGCCTTAGAGTGATGGAGCACGTCCGACACAGGAAACAAGTTAGGAACATGTTGGGGGCATCATTTGTGACTGTTGCCGCATTCTTTCTGCTCTCGTGGCGGGTTTCTCCATTATGTTTGTCCGTCGTTCTTGTAATTTCGTGGTTCACAAATTGGTCGAGTATGCTTTAACTAACTGTAGTTGGGATTATGGTGAGAGATATGTCTCACTATATATAGTTTCAGCTGTCCGACTTGATGCCGAGTTAATTACTATATAATAAAATTTGTTTCATTTCAAAAATAATAAAATAATTCGAAGAGTTATTTGAATTCAAATTATTTTGTCTATAAAAACGACAAAGCTTATAATCATTAACACGTAATTAGATGAGCTGTGATTTGTATACGTGTTAATTAAATGCGGTCTAATTATATAATTTGTTGAAAAGTTAGGTACATTATTGTTAGATTTTAGTGACTGACACAATTAGTAAGGATCAGGATGAATATATTTTGAGAATCAATACCGAGATTAAGATTTTTAATGGGGATCTAGATATAATACTCCACTTGTTCGTATTGATATTTAACAATTAAAATATTTTTTGAAACCCAAATTTATAAAAGTCCATAGGCAAACAAACAAAAATATTACATCCCAGAGTTGAAGGGACAACCCTACATCAGACTCCCAAATAAAAAAGAGCAAGACTAATAACTCTGTAAATGAAATTGACTGAAACAAACAAAAACAAATAAAATAAAAAACACAATCAAGCAGAACTCTTCTCACTTTACTGCTCGGGAACCATCAGGAGTGAATCACCTGCACAACACTTTGATAATCTGATAGAATAAAGACGTTATCCAAACTCAATTTGATAGCTCATCGAGTGGCCTCTTGCAAACTCAAGACCTCCATCTCGAACGGGTTGAGATTCCCTGCAAATCCCTTACAAGAACCTCCCCGAAAACCATTCCACACGTAACACCATAATGCTTCTGTATGTCCCACAGCCTCTACCTCAATTGGCTGGAGAAATCTCGTGAACCGCTTACAACAAACACCTAGAAAAACACTCTTTATATTCTAAAGATACAAGTCGATCACCCACATTTTTCTCACCATAATGAGAGACCCGTGCCAAACCACCTTAAATCTAGCTCTCCCCTCCCAAAACATCACAAAAAATATTGAATCGTGAGTAAACCGAGACCCCATAATTTGATGTGTTTAGATAAGTCTGTTCAACGGCGTTAAAGAACATATTTAACAATGCGTTAAAGAACACCTCATATTTAACAATTAATTAAATATATCAATATAATACATTTTAAATACATTATATAAAATAACTCTATCAAGACAAAGGTGAAAATAACCCAAAGATCGAATCAATTCGTACAGTTATTATCCTTCAAATTTACGCTACTTTAAACCATTCACTTTCGTTTGTAGTGACACGAGTTATTTTTTTTATCATCTCTCCTTGTAATGTGTCACATTACTTTATTTTTATAAATAATTAATCGTTTTTTAAATAAATAATAATACATGTTCAAACAAACAAGACAATTTAGGAAATAATAAATGAAAGAAAAGATTCACGCCATATGAGACTTGACTAGTCTCTTCGATTACGAGTTGTTTTAGTCCAAAAACTAATTTAAAAATCGCATTAAAAGCTTATTTATTGACCTCCGATGAGGATTGGTTGAATATTGAATTCTTCTTCTATCTATCCGAAACGTGGACCCGATTTTGTTCATTAACAACTTTAACGACCAATTAATAGTAAATTATAATTAACTATAAATCGTATATTCTTATTTGATGATAAACAAGACATGACACGTACCGGTCTGCAGATAAATATTTAATTACTTGTTTACAAAACTAATGTTGTTGATTTAGAATTGGATTAGGACAAGAACATGGGAACAATAATGTGTCAAACAATGAATGTTCCACAACTAAGCTCAACTTAACCGTGTTCTCTGAGTATTTTATTATATAGAAAATGAGCTATTTGATGAGGTTATCAAATTATTATTAAATTTGGATATTAAGGTAAGCAATGATCTGGATTTAAATGTCATTTTACAAGTGACGGAACTGACCTCTTTGATTGTACGGATAATGTGAAAACATGGATATAGTACATATATATTGGACTAATTAACCAAATATCTATTAATAAATAACCTATTTTTAAATAAAATATTTGTAAATAACATAAATATACTTGACAATATGAATGATGACATTTTAATAAATATAAACAAAAACAGTGTTCGTGGTTGAGAATGAATTATTGGGTAAGTAGAGTGTGATTGTAATCTAAGAAAAAGCAGCTTTATGCCGTGAGGTCGCTCGAACGAAAATAAGAGAAGTCCTTTGCACTCGTTCTGGCATTGATGAATCTATATGAAGGAATTCAGCTGCTAAGCCATCCAACAAGAAAGCAAGTATCTATTTACTTTAACAACATCGTCTTATTCTCAGTTTTGTTTCCGTGAGCAGTAAACAGCAGATCTCCCCTTATTTTAGGAAAGCGGGTGGCCGCATGTTAATTCTTTCAAAGTAAGGCAAGGGGCAGCCTGATTCGTTCGGTAGATCCAGTCGAGTTGGGTGGTCTAAGTTCCTATATACCGAGTCTCTCTAGCCCTTATGGACGTATTTTCTTAGAGTATCTCTAACCGATGAAAAGTGATGGTGTCCACTAACGATCATTCCTAGCTGGGCTTTGATAACAAAATTCTAGTATGAATCGGCAAATTTATAAATTCAGATTCAAAAAACATTATGAAAACAATACATTTTAAACATAATTTATATTTTTAAAAATTTACAGTCTTATAATAAAAAAAATTATATATTTGTGTTCTCTATTTAAATTAAGGGAAAAAACTTTTTTATATCCACTAAAAATTTAAAAAGAGGAAGACCCATTGGATCCACCCACCAACAATGTGTAAAGTTGAAATTAAAAACTGACCACACAAAGGCTAAAAAAATCGGGCAGTGGTAGTGGAGGGTGTATGTACCTAGAGAAAGTGTCAAGCTGTAAAAAGTGAGGAGAAATGGTCTTATATAAGTCCAATGTGACCCATGCTATAGTCAAACACGCGAAGGTTTTGTGGGTCCAAGGTCAACCATTGCAAAATATAAAAATTTTAGTTAACCAAGATGGTTAATCAGGATTTTAAATGATTTTTAAAAGTGTATGAATTCTTATAATTTTATAGACTCATTCAAGTCTATAAAGAGTTTTGATGATTTTAATGGAATAATTTCAAATCTCATGGTTGGAGATGATACTTTTAAAAGAGTTTGGTATGTGTACAAAGTCTCTCAAAATCATACAAAGTCATCCATTTATTAAAATCACTCAAAGTCATTGACTTTTCCAATACCATCAAATTTAAAAAGTATTTTTAAAGTTATAATTGAATACCACAAGAGTTTAAAAGTATTTTTAAAGTCATGATTGAATACCACAAGACTTGAAAAAACTTCTAAAATTTATTAAAATCCTAATTGAATACACCCCTAAGATAAATCAAATATAATTAAGGAAAACAGTATTAGCCGGCTAAAGATGGCAAAAAGAGAACATAAATGCTAGAAAAAAAGACTTCACCAAGTTATGATTCTAAGAATATGCTTTTATGCTTGCCATCAATTCCTATTCACATGGCGTAATTATTGAACTCGTTAAAGTTGGGTCGGTTTCAATCTATTTTCCTTACTCAAAATTAGTAGTCTTTTTGTGTTTTTTTCTATCACAAGATCTTTTATAGAATCATGTAATATAAATAATATTTTTGAACTATTGTAAGATATTAAAACTGATTTCTTATTGAATAATAATAAATTTATCATAAGTTTGAACACAACCGCATTTAGAAGAAAAAATGAACCCAAAACCATCTAATTACCATAAATGGTACATTATTAGTTTTTTTAAAGGAAAAAAGCAATGATTAAAAAGCAGCCTCGTTGCAATTACATCATCATATAAAAAGCATGACATTCTTCTGTCAGATATATAATCAATCCTAAATAAGATATTTTTAATAAATAAATGAGCTATCTTATTTTCTAATCGATTAACGAACACAGCCCATTTTGTAAGAATCAAAATTGACAGACTTCTACGGAGAGTATAAAGGGGAGCTACCATTAATATCCAAAACTTATTAATTATTTTATTGATACGATACTAAATTAATTAAAAAGGTGTTTTTGAAAATTGATCATTTTTTATCAACTTTTAATTTTCGTCTACAATAAAATTGATGTTTTTAAATAAAGTATGAGTTTGGTAAATATGTTATATTTTTGTTGTACATATACTTTAATTATTTTAGTTAATTTTTGTCAAATTATTTCGAGAATGTATTATATATTTTACACGCATTATGGCATTTTGAAATAAAGCTACCGACCAAACATAGTATACAACTATATATACATTGATGTATATTTCCTTTCATTAATTCATTAGAAATAATGGTGTGATTGATACAGTAGTAAACTTTAATAGAAATATTATTTAATTGTAGTGATGGTACTTCCTAATATATATTCAAAATATAGATCTTGGAGAAAAATCACATGTTGAATTTTGAATAAATATTCAACAAAATTGGCTAAATGGAGTGGTTGAGAGACTATTTCACTGCCATTATTGTTGTTTCTCTCGTTTGTCAGTAAATGAATTGTACAAATATGTAATATTTATTTGTTTCTTTAGTTCAATAAAGTCAAGAGGAAGATGAGAAGAAACGATGGTGACCTAATTATCACTATGCCTTCTCCTCTCTAAATCCTCATGCTTTATTCAACTAGTTGCATGCATGTGTGAGATTTCCCATTTTTTTTATCCTAAATGTTCATAATATATGTATTAAATATAAGAGTTTAAAATGATCTCACAAACATATATTGATGTTTATTTAATATAATATTTTAATATTTAAAGTGTGTGTTAATATGATTTATGATTTTCTTCTCCCAATTTAGCTATTCAACTTTTTGTTTATTTTACTTTAAGTTGAAGGTAAAAATGTAGAATATTATTCTTTTAACTTTAAATTTTTTGAAGTCATGTTAATCAAACTTATATTCTCTTATTTTTTATGTTTTTTCTTTATCTTACTTCTCTGATGAAGTCACACTCTGGCAAGCAGCCTCAATTTATTAGTTATGATCTAATGTTGATGAACCCGAACAAACTTTCAGCTCTGTAGAACTCACTTCTCCCATCGTTCTTGACGCACCCTTACATTTTCTCTAACACGAATTTGATGTCAATGTATAGCCAGAATGCTTAATGATCTCTTGTGGGATAGGGCAGGTTAAGTGATTGGTTTGTGCTGATAAAAAAAATAAGTGATTAGTCTTGAGGTCGAGCCACATTGGGTTATTACACTGTCTAAGCTTTTGGGGATTTGGTCGTGAAATGAGTTGTTGTTAAGTTTCAGGAATTTGAGAGAATCTTGAACTCAATTAGGGATTTTTCCAGGTAATTGACAGTTTGAGAGAGATTCAACTGAGGTTAATTAGTGCATTTTTTTTTATCATTGTTGGAGATATAAAGGTCGAAACTTTAATCCATGTAGCCTTGTGAAAGCAATCCACCCAAGCGATTACCAATTCCAAAGCAGTCTTTTGGGTCAAGGGGTGAGCTAATGTGTATATGAACATTCTTCTACTAAATGCCCGGTTCTCTCCAAGAATTTGTACTAGAGTTTAAGTTCTTGTGGACTCTCTCTTGGCAAGTGGCTCAGGTGATTCTCCTAAGGCCGGTAACACCTGGAATCATGATTCCACCTCTCATGGAGGTAAGGCCTAGATAGGATGAAATGAGCTTATGAGGAATTGGGTTGAACCGATAAAAACAATTTGGGCTTAAATAGAACTAACCAAATGTGATGAGAAGTTAATGCGAAGGGGGATCATTGAAATTCCACACTGTAGTTAAAGTCGCACATTGAAAGATAATAAGGTGAAACAATAGCTTATACGCACAAATATGGCTTAGTTCTCTTTGTTTTCGCGAAACCAGATCTAGGGGAAATCATATTTGGTAGTCACCGTTTGTTGCAGCATCGGTCGACTATTGTCAACGACAGTCTAAAGGAGTTGAAACCGTCGACTCTGGCTTATCTTCAACTAGAGAAGAACACATAGACTCATTGACCTGCTGATTTTATTAAGTTTTTGAAAAGACAATTATACCATTACATTTTAATTTGAGGTCGGAGATACAAGTGTCATTTCACATTAAACAAATATTTTATTTTAATCATATATTCGATAGAAGGGTAATTTTGTCATATTATTTAAAGTACTAACCAAATATTTTAAAATTTTGAGAGTGTATCAAAGTCAAAATAAAAACTAAAAAGTATTGTGAAATATTATTATATGCAATCTGATTATGATTAGACATAGTAAATGGCATTTTCCTTAAAATTAACACCACCCCATTGTATGGAAGACATCTAACTGTAAATTAAGAGTCAAAACAAAACCAAGAAAATTCAACACCAAAACCCAAAATGTCAAAACCAAAAAAAGGAAGGTCAAAAGTGTCAATATAACCTTCCCTTGCTTCAAAAACGACTGCTTATCCTCTCAGCTGCTGATTCACAATACTCTGTTTTCATCCCCAAAAGCCAAACAATAATGAATAAAAAATATCTCCTCCTCCTCCTCGGCCATGCCTGTCTCTATTTCTCGAATGTATCATTAAATTGTCTGGGTGTGTTAATTTGACGCAGTCCTACTCCTCCCTCCCTCTTTCTTCTGAACCTTCTCCAAAACCCATTTCCCCAATCACTATATAAAACCACTCTCTCTCACAAACCCATCACAATTCACCTCTCCCCCTCTTCTGGGTCACCAACAATCTTCTTCAATCTGGAAAAAAGATCGAATTTTTGAGTGCTCTGTTTCTTGAATCTTGAATCATGAAGTTCGGGAAGGAGTTCCTCTCCCAGATGGTCCCGGAGTGGCAAGAAGCTTACATGGACTACGATTTCCTTAAAAATCTCCTCAAAGACGTCGACAACCAGAAATTCCGGCACCGGCAGGCCGGCGGCGGTGGCGGGGGGCCGGGGCTGAAGAGGAAGATCTCCCTCTACAGGACGTTCAGCGGGCTGACGCAGCGGCGGGAGGCGACGAGCCCGGGGTCGCCGGACATCGAGGCGCAGGCGATCCTGGTGAACTCGGTGAGCCGGGACGGCACGCCGAGCTACGAGACGACGTTCCTGATGGCGGCGGAAGAGGGAGGCGAGTACGAGCTCGTCTACTTCCGCCGCCTCGACGACGAGTTCAACAAGGTGGATAGGTTTTACAAGGCCAAGGTGGCGGAGGTGTTGAAGGAGGCGGAGATGCTCGACAAGCAGATGGATGCTCTGATTGCTTTTCGGATCAAGGTCGAGAACCCGCCGGAGATTTTCGACCGGAAGGCGGAGATCACCCGGCTGGCGTCGGACGTGTCGATATCGGCGGCGGCGGTTGCGGCGTCGACCCCGTTGGGGGCGAGGAAATCGGCCAGCGTCCGGCTGTCGGCTAGCAGTAAGTGAAAATCTAAATCCTCTGCTTTGCTCTGTTTTCACTCTGTTTTGATGCTCTAAATTTTTGGGGCGGTGATAAGGTTGGTTCGGGCGGGTTTAGTGATCCGTCGCGTCTTTTACTCGTTAGATTGGAGATATCAAGTAATGTTATATTTAGGATTATTTTTTTCTCCATATAAGATGATATTAAGATGAGTTCGGGGTAAATTTAGCGATCTTGTCGAATGTCTTGTCAAGTTGGATATCATTTTACGACTTCAAAAGGTGATGTATCTATCATTTTACTGTCACTTCACTCATGAACTTTGAGACAAAGGTGATGAATTTAGTGATTTAGTCCTCTACCCGTCAGAACATGACATGTTTTATGATTCACTCCCCCACCCATTCGTTTAGGGATATTGGGTTCTTATCGAGTTCGATAATTTTTGCCACAATACCTTGACAATAAAGCAAACTCGGGCCGGGTTTAGTTTTTCCCAGTCTCTGTCCCGTTTAATTGGGGATATCAGGTCTATGTCGGGCTTGAAATTTTTTCTCTTCATACGATGAAAATAAGGCGGGTTCAGTGATCCCGTCTCTACCCGTCAGTCCAATAATACCGTATCTATATTGAGTTAGGAAAATTTTGTCCAATTCTTCTGTTCCTGATCTTGAATCCGGGCTTTACAGGAAGAGCTCAGATGGACGTAATCGAGGAAGGCCCAAGCATGCACGAGCGTGAAGAAGACTCGATAGATGAAGAAAAAACCGAAACCGAGACCAGACACAGAACCATTCCCACCAAGGAAAAAGTCCACATGCAGAAACCCTCCGTCAGCATCGTCCCGACAAGAATGAAGCCAATGGAGGTCCTCGGAAACGTGAAGATGTACAACCACCTCGAAACGCCTCGCTCCACCATCAAGAAGGTCCTCAAGGTCCCGAGACAGACCGAGCTCAACTTCACCAGAGAGAACCTCAGGAAGGTCGAGGACCAGCTCAAGCGTGCCTTCGTCGAATTCTACCAGAAGCTCCGCCTCCTCAAGAGCTTCAGCTTCTTGAACACCCTGGCCTTCTCCAAGATCATGAAGAAATACGATAAAGTTAGCATCTTTTTTTATAACCCATTTCGGTTCTGTTCTTGAATTTGTATATTTTGCGGATTCTGATGATGGGTTGGTGTTCTTTTTTGGGTTTCAGATCACTTCGAGGTCGGCGTCGAAGCAGTACATGAAAATGGTTGACAACTCCTACCTGGGGAGCTCCGAGGAGGTGACGAAGCTCATGGAGAGAGTGGAGGCGACTTTCATTAAGCACTTCTCGAACTCTAATAGAACTAAAGGCATGAATGTGTTGAGACCAAAAGCAAGGAAAGAAAGGCACAGAACAACATTTTCTATGGGTATGCAAAATTTCCAACCTTTTAGATCCAACAGGAATTCATTTACTGCTTAACACTATGTATTTCTCGGCCTTCACCTATCAGTTTAGTGTTTTAAGAATAGACCCTAGTTGGGCAAGTATAACCTTCAAGGATTGATCAGTAGACTAATAGGAGATTTTTGGAACATTGATAGTCATTGATCAGATTATTTATCCCAAACTATGGATCTTTCTTTGAAATAATGATACTAAATCTAGACATTCACTTCTCAACTTGACCTTTTAAGATGGACCAGACTTTAACACTGATACCCATTACCCTAAGAATGTGTTCTTGATATTGTTTTCTTGGAATTTTTTGCAGGTTTCTTTGCTGGTTGCACAGCAGCTCTCTTCATCGCCCTGATCTTGATCGCTCGAGCTCGAAAAGTCATGCATAATGATGGAGCGACGCAGTACATGAACACTATGTTTCCACTCTACAGGTATATTTCTTGGACAATGCTAATATTTGTGACCAAATCAAGATTTTGAAGCTGAGCTCATTGGTTTGTGTTCTTCTTGCAGCTTGTTTGGGTTCATTTTCCTGCACTTGATTATGTATGCGATAAACATATACTATTGGAGGCGGTACCGAGTAAATTACGCCTTCATCTTTGGTTACAAGCAAGGAACCGAATTGGGGTATCGAGAAGTATTGTTGGTTTCGTTTGGGATTGCTGTGTTGGCTCTCGCCAGCGTGCTTTCCAATCTGGATATGGAGATGGACCCGAAAACGAAAGATTACAAGGCTTTCACTGAGCTCATTCCTCTCAACTTGGTTGTGGTGAGTCCAAATTGTGCAGCTCTTGATCATATTCGTATACCCTTATGACTAAATTGTGCATTTCTTCATCAAAATAATCCCTTCCAGCCAAATTCTTGTACCCTTTTAACCAAACTTTGCATTCTTGACCAAATTCTTATATCCTTTTGACAAAAAATGTGCAATTTGCATACCCTTTTAACCAAATTGTGCAGTTCTTGATCAAATTCGCATATCCTTTTAACCTAATTGTGCAGTTCTTGATCAAATTTGCATACCCTTTTGACCGAATTGTGCAGTTCTTGATACCAAATTGTGCATTTCTTGATCACTGACTCAATCTTCTTCCTGTTCTTGATCTTGTTGCAGTGCATATTCATAATCTTGTTCCTGCCCTTCAACGTTCTGTACAAATCGAGCAGATACTTCTTCTTGACGTGCCTCTTCCACTGCATAGCCGCGCCCCTCTACAAGGTCACCCTCCCCGACTTCTTCCTCGGAGATCAGCTGACCAGCCAAGTCCAGGCCTTCCGGAGCCTCGAGTTCTACATCTGCTACTACGGCTGGGGAGACTACAAGCACAGGGAAAACAGCTGCGCCTCCCACGGCGTCTACCAGACGTTCAACTTCATCGTTGCTGTGATCCCTTACTGGGCTCGCCTCATGCAATGTGTGAGGAGGCTCTACGAGGAGAAGAACCCGGAGCAAGGCTGGAACGGGTTGAAGTACTTCTTGACGATCCTTGCGGTGTGCCTGAGGACCGCTTATAGTCTCAATCCGGGCTCAATTCCATGGAGGACACTTGCAGGGCTTGTCTCAGCTGTTGCAGCTATTTACTGCACTTGGTGGGACTTTGTTCATGATTGGGGTGTCTTGAAGAAGGACTCCAAGAACAGGTGGTTGAGGGACAAGCTCCTTGTACCTCACAAAAGGGTGTACTATGCTGCCATGGTAAGAACAATAACATAGTTTACATAACATAACGTATAGATGGATATGAATGTTTATTTATGATGATTTAGTGTTAAAACCCGATTCACCTAACAACTGAAGTTGATAGGTGGATGTTTTGTTTTACATTCCATCTATTAGTTTGAGTTTTTAAGTATGTCGGTGTTAAAGATATGTATATCGTTTGTTTTGGGTTTTGATCTTCGGTGATGATTTCTGCAGGTTGCGAACGTGTTACTGAGGTTCGCGTGGTTGCAGACTGTGTTGAACTTCTCGATCGGGTCACTGCATAAACAAACCCTGACCACCATTGTTGCCAGCCTCGAGATCATCCGTCGTGGCCTTTGGAACTTCTTCAGGTAAAGAAACGATAGATGCAATCGTCGCTATAAGTATCAGATCACTGGTTCTATTTCTCATATTTAAACTAGTTTTTTTTGTGACTAAGTCTTTGTTTGTTTGTTGATGGGTGTAGATTGGAGAATGAGCATTTGAACAATGTGGGAAAGTACAGGGCATTCAAGTCAGTTCCTTTGCCATTTAACTATGATGAAGATGATGACAAAGATGAGTAGTTCAAAGGAAGTTACAAATAAATATACAACAAAGGAGGGTTGAAAATAGCCATATCATATGGCTCTATTTTCTTGGTGGGGATGAGAATTAGGTCACACAATTTTTTCATAGGAGGTTTAAGGCAAATTTTTATTATTGCAAATGCGATTTGTACTGTTTATTTATGGGGGTTGGTACCCTTGAAGATGTGTAGTTGATGCATATGGAACCTGTTATATATTACAAATAACATTTTACAATTTCATTTCTTATAATCAATGTTTTAAAATTTTGTTCGATTAATTCTCGATTAGTTATTATTTAATTTTTTGTTAATTTTTGACTATTATCTGCCTAATTCTCGATCAATTTTCAAAATGTCCTATTTGACCGTCTTGCACCTAATAACACTGTTTATAATCGAACATTCAAATAAAATTCTTTTTTTCTTTTTTAACTTTTTGTAACCTAGTGGTAACGACTTATCTATTTCTATGTAAACCTAGATATTTGATTTCGTGATTAATCTAAAAACAATTTAGTTTTGACTGTGCCTGAAAATTTTTGACTATTGACTTGAACAGTAAGATGGTGTGTATACCATTTCAATATTCTTTTTTACCGATTTGTATTGTTTTGGTGTCACATTATTTTAACTACAAAACAAGTAGATAAAAATGGAACATAGAAAATGGTGGTCCTATGGATTGAAGGCACAAAGTAGAAGACAAGGAAAAAGTGGAACTCTCAAGAATTTATGTGTGACAATGATTTTCAACTACATGGAATTCAATTAGGGGCCACTCTCAAAGATATTTTAGACCCATGCATTTACTAACATTTGGATAATGTTCAACTTTTGAGAGCCATAACACAATGATAGTGATGAGTGGGCCAGGCTCCAATTAACCTTTGGGCCACTTATGTTTGGGCTTCTTAACCTTTGGGGTCATATATGTCTATTGTCTTTCCGTAGTAAATGGGCTCGTAGCGGTATTTCAAGTAATATATTTGTGTGTCACATCGGTTGATCATTACATTGTTTGTGATGAGGTTGAGGATTTGATCCTAATGAGAGGATGGGGAAGATTTTATGAAATCAATCATCTCCAATACTATGTTTGTCTTGACATAATCATCGCTTTACATTCTTACACGACGACACGACATTGACATGACCTGACCATGATATAATATTTCATGTCGAGATACTATGCTTGGACGTATGCAATCATGCCTTATTCAAACTCACTCAGATGCACAAACACCCACATCCTATTTTCTAGTGAGTAATGACAACAACAATAACTTAATACATTTTTTAAAGAGGTGATTCAAGCTCACTGCGGTGTACTTTTTGTGTTTGAATTCACTACAAAATACTATTTTTATGTTTCATCATTCATAACTCCACTCTGTTAAATTTAGTGCGCAACATCTAAATTATCCGTCAATACTAATAAAGTTTTTTAAAAATGAATTAAAACAGACACAATGGTGTCATATCGTCAAAATCAGTAATTACACACGACATAATCAATGGATCCCAGCTAGGTCGCCGGATCTAGACGAAGACGAAGCCCTTGCTAATGCAATTCACATGGGCTCCATTTCATCGCCCTCAGACAGGTCTCGTACACCACGCTCAACATTTCTATTTGTGTGATTTCTCTCGATACAGGGTTTTGCCATGTTAACACTATCACTTGTATAATTGTTAGTTTTATTGATTTGAATTTGTTGAAATTTAAGATTTTGTGGATTATGATTGTTGCTGAGAAGTCCAGGTAGTCAAAATTACAGTACATGGCGAGTTCAGAGAGGGTTTGCAAATGGGATGTTTTGAAGAAGCGTAGATAGGGTTTTTTGGATGGACATTTGGGGAATTTATTATACATTTGTAATTTAAGGGGCATTTGTGTCATTTATGAAAATTTTGAGATTAAATGACAACTTTTCTGTCTATTTTAACGCCGTTAAGGTAAATTGATACAAAACTAAAGTTTTCCGCAGTAAATTGAAAAATTCACACATTACACCATAGTGAACTGGGATTACCCCTTCTTTAAAATAGACATAAAGCAAGTCCAAAAGATACCACCAACCAACACTTAAAGTTTCATAACCCACCAAACACTTGCAAATTTTCAAGGTTAGATGAGCTATAAGATATCACAAAACCAGGCTCCATCAGACCATCACTCATAATACACTGGAGATTGGGATCAAAACCAAATTTTTACCTTGCAACCTTTGTCAAAGGACCAGAGTTTTAAAAATCCACAACTAGTCCTTGATTAATCTCTTAATAATTTTCAAATAGCCCAATAATTTCTTATTAGTTTCCAGAGGCCCTGTCCGTCCAAATAGGCCCTATCGTTTTCTAAAAACACTGGAAAGAACTAACATCCTCAAGTATGTAGATCTATCAAATGCGTCGAATTTGACACGTTCTACCT
The DNA here is from genome assembly GCA_036897365.1 of Geranium brycei. Classification (NCBI taxonomy): domain Eukaryota; kingdom Viridiplantae; phylum Streptophyta; class Magnoliopsida; order Geraniales; family Geraniaceae; genus Geranium; species Geranium brycei. Next base: position 18,810 of record JAYMTP010000315.1, on the reverse strand, counting down.
CATATCCAAAGAAGTTAGATCAACCAGAAAGCGCTGTCGTTTTAAGAGTTTGACAATGGAGAGGAGTAACAGAATCAAGAGAATGATGCGAAGAACATCTAGCAGTGGTATTGTATGAAGACACTCTAGAAATGCATATATCGCAATACTAGTTACTAGCATCTCATGCAAAACCATATAGTTATGAACCGTAAACAATTTTTTTCTATGCATCACTCTTTACAGTAGAACATTCTGCAACTGAATAAAATCAGATCCCTCTCCATATAGCAGCAAAAATATCAGTAAACCATAAATCATAGGAAGAATTAATGTCAGGGTCCCTCGAGTTCACAATATCAAGAAAATGACCTCACCCTATATGCTAACATGGACTAAATCATATTTTTGATACCATCAAGCAAATGAGCCGTAACCCAAATCAAACAATCTACAATCCAAACACATAGCATAGCAATCACATTATCACATCACAACTAGAAAATGAAAAAAAGATTAGACACCATTACAGCATTACCCAAATCAAAACAATCTACAATCCAAACACATGGCATTGAAATCCACACTATCACATCATAACTAGAAAATGAAAAAAAGAAAGATAAGAGACCATTGCGGTACCCAAATCAAACAATCTAAAATCCAAACACAGCATAGCAATCCACATTATCAGAGCATAACTAGAAAATGCAAAAAGATAGACTTTTTATAAACTAATAGAAATATTTGTATTGTGTATATGAATCAAGAGTGAGACTCAACTCTAAAACTTATTCTATCCCCAAGAACATCACAAATGGAATTAACAACCTCCTTGTCCATAATCTGCAAAAGTTAGCATTTTTATCCCTATGCGAGAAAAAAAATCCAAAAACCCAACAATTACCTGCAAAAAAATTCAATTACCAGAAGCCTCCTGCTGCTGCTTCGAAGCTTCCTCCTCCTCCTTCTCCTTCTTCTCCATCTCCATCTCCTTCTTGACCTGAGCCTCCGCGGCCTTCTCCGCCCGAAGGATCGGAGCGTAATGATCCTGGTGAGCCTCCATACAGACCTTGAGCTTCGCAGTGATCTGACCACATTTCTCCACAACGTCCTCGTTCTTCTCCTCCGCCTCATTGATGCAATCCTCCCAGGATATGAAATTGTCTCTGCAGCCACCAGCTTTCATGAACAAGCAAAACCCACACTCTCCTTCTCCTTCTTCCTCGGCCTTCTCCGGGGCTCGCGATTTCTCTGTGTCGTCCTCGAGCTTCTCCTTCTGAGGGTCGATCGCGTCCATCAATGGCGGGTTTTGGGGGTCATTCGGCGAGATCTGGGATTCTAGGGTTTCGGGTTCTGATTTGGGGATTTTGGTATCGGAGGTGGAAGAGGCCATAGATGGGTTGAGAGAGCGAATCGGTGAGTTGGGAAGGAGCGAGTTGTGAGGATTGTTAGGGTTTGTGGAGGAGACGAAGCTTCCATGGCTGTGCTGCTTAAAACCTTCCCTAAACCCTCGCGCAAGTCCACGTTGGACTTTAAAAAAACAATACTTTTCTCTCTCAGATGGAGGATAGTTGATTTCTATCAAATTTGAGGATTATTGTCTTTCTATAAAATGGCAACATGATGTGTTCAGGACACGTTTAGTGATCCCGAACGGATTGGGGACACCAAATTTACGTCGAATTCGAAAGAAACAAAAGGACGAAAAAAAAGGAAACATAAAAATAAGAGAAAGAGCAATAAAATAAACTCTGAGAACTTAACGCCTATAATCAAGCTTGGTCAGATTCGCAACCTCGATTTCTTTAAAGGTCTGAATCATTTTCGAATCTGTCGCAGTACTTGTAAATCCTAAGAATTTACGAACATCCCAACCTTAAATTGCCTTGTTTCGAGCATTGCGTTGAGTTGGGAAATTAAGAATCTTAAGCGGCATTGCTGGGAGGAGTGGACTCATTGACGAGGACTTTTGAGGGTCCCGGAAGCACCAAAAGATCACGAGGAGGATCGAGATATCATTCAAACTAAAGCTTCATTCGCTAAAGGAAATGGCTTCCCGAACTAACTAGTATGCTACATTATTGATGACCGTTTTTCAAACCTAATGTACACTAACTATGTACTTGATATGATAGTTGTATGATGCTATATTTAGACCAGTTTTATCTAGGTCATCAAACCCATCTTACAGGTTTTTATTTTTGCAGACTGACCTAAGTCATCCCTAGCCATAAGTCTAAGACGTTTTTCTACTTCAAATAAGGTTCGCTAACGTTGATCTTCACATGACTGACATCTAATTTTTCCCAGTCTAAATCTTTCCATTTCTTCATCCGACTCGAGATGAGACAACTTTCCAGAAAAAAAATCAACTATATAACAAAGGAAAAATGACACTTTACTATACCTAACAATGACAATTTCACAATTTATTATCTTAAATTTTTTTTAGTACCCTAACTTGTATTTTGATGCTAAATTTTATCCTAAAATAAGATAGTTTTGTTTTGTAAAATGTCTTAAAATACAAGTTAGAGTACTCCCATAAAAGATGTTTTTTTTTTATGTGTGGTGCTCAAGAGTGACAGAGACATTCTGTACGGTGCTCACACTATCTGTTCTTGTGTTTTCGATTAATTTGAGTCTCATACACTCCAAAAAACCAAACCCAGTTCTCAATTTTTGATCTTTCGCACCAAAAATATCTGGGTCTGCGTGTACAAATAAGCAAGTTTCTTCAATTACAGGTAATCGAAATCGGAAGACACACTTTTACTAATTTGGCTTCCGGGTTCTGCTACTTTTCTAATTTCTTTTGCTTAATCTGTTTGATTTGTGTTCATTTTGAGTAATGATATGTGATAATAAGCTCTTGTTTAGCTGATTCTTACACATGTGTGTGTGTGAGAGAGAATGTTATTAACAGTTACTTGAATTTCATGGCAGTTTCAGACACTATGAGAATTGGTGTGTTTAGGTTTATGTGGTAATGTTATGTTCTTAATTATCAGAGTTTGTGTTCAGTGTAATGCTCCATTTCAAAGTAATGGTGTTAGCTTTATTCGGATTTCATGATTTTAATGCATTTTAGAGGTACAGAGTCGAATTGCTCTTCGTTATTTCAGTGATTTCTTGCACAGGGACGAAAATGGAGGATACGGGCATTGTAAGGACAGAAATGAAGAAAATGGTAGATAATAGCAATGTTGTAAAAATCTCTGACTTGTCCAATTAATCCCTGATTAGTCCCCGATTAATCCTATATAATTTTCGATTAATCCTTCAATCCGATTTAATTCTTGATTAATCTCTGACTAATTCCCAATTAGTCTCCAAAAGGGCATGTCCGCCCGACTAGCGCCTAGCGTTTTGTACAATATTGGATAAGAGAAATGGAGGTTTAAAGATAGAAGAAGAAGAGTTTAGGTTAATTTAGTGCCGAAGAAGTAGCTCCTTGGAGTCGAATTAGGTCTTGTTTTGGATCTGCGTTGTGTCTACTTTCCTTTCACATTTGTTTCTTACATGTTCCTTTCCACTGGGAATTCTTTTTGGAGTTGCAAGTTACAGTTGTTGGTAGACAATGAGCAATGAAATTTGAGAACTTTGTTCAAGTTCTTGACGATTCTTTGGAAATTGCTGCTTTATCGTTTTTTACTGCACATAGCAATTTTGCAGTTTGTTTCTGTATATGATCAGAGTGGGTTTAAAATAGTGATTTCAGTGTTGCTTAAGTTGCCACTTTTGTTATGAACAATGTCACATTAGCCATTGACTTTGTTTTCTTATGATTTTTCATTCCTATCTTTTTTAGATCAAATTTATATTTTTGGAACTCACAAAACTATGCTTGTTGACTACTCCTGTTATTCCACTTGATTATCAATTACCTTATTTTGTGTGGATGAGACGTTTATATTGATTTGCTTCTTTTTACTGTAACTATTTTGCTAATCATAATTTCTCTCTGTATGCATTAAATCTCATATTGGATTTTTTTTCGTCTTAAAACAGTGGGAAAATTACCTGAAGATCGAGTTGGTCTCATTGGCTTGAGTTTTGTGCTATCGTAGGTCTGTGGTCGTCAACAAACTTGATTACGGTAATTACAGCAACTCCAAATTTTAAATCGGTATGCAGATAATAGAGATATCAGGTGCCTGTATGAGTAATTTTCTGATTGACATTTCGCTCGCAACATTACATTTTAGACGTAACTATTACAAATTTCTCGATAGATCGAGTGTGTGCCCGATTTCTTCTTTTCCTATGTTATCAGACTATTGACAAACTCCAATTGGTACCAACTGTCCTAGAATTCATTGGAACCACCTTGAAATGACGTTTCTAGTGTAGAGTGAACTTTGAGTTGTGCATGTGTTCCAATTGGCATGTGCGCTTTTTCTGCGTTTGAACATATATAATTCTTAATACCATCAGCCTGCAGATGTTGAACATGGAAAACAGGAAAAGTTGTAGTTCTGGACGGGTCAAACTGACCCTGATTAACCTGATTGACAGTTCGGTTTACCTGACCGCCTAACCCAGTTCGGTTAGTTGGCTTATTATTTGTACCCAAAATCAAATGGTCACCCAACACTCAAAAATATTCTAAACATGTCACATAAGTAAATCAAACAAACACATACTTCTAAATTTTTAGGGGAAAAATCATTACCAAGTTGATCACTTGGTAATGCTGAAAAAACCCCAACTACCCTAAGCTAATAGTTCAGCGAATACAAAACCAAAATGTCAACAGCTCGGAATTAAAACTGAAACATAACTCATAATCGAAGTGAAACAACTTCAGCTCCGCCTTCGCAGCATCAACCTTCAGTTTCTGCAGATTGGGCCAATCCTACGACAAATTTCATAACAAAAAGTGTTAGTTCAATCACATAACATGAAACAGTAAGTTGAAGACTAAATAAACAGAAAAAATTATTAAACTCGAAATACCATCAAACACATGTTAACCAAAAAATTAAATTTCTCTATGAACCTTTTGTCCATGGAGCCAAAATCATATTAGCTATCTCACGAGGACCCTTTTCTGGTAAGTTAAGAATTCCTTCAGGAGTGGCAAACCAGGCACACATTGTCTGGCATCTTTTCCGGTCTCTACTTCGTATGAACATATCGACCTTTGCTGATCCATTTGTACTCGTGACGCTGCACTGAAAGCGTGTATTCCCAGAAATACTCGGATCGAACCAGAAGAACTGAGCTTTTAAGAATGGCACGACATGCGTCCCGAAGTCGGCCGCTTTCGATGCACAATGGATGCCTATGGCGGATCCATCTGGCATCGAATTGTTCATGGCCACAATCATGACTTTTGATTGTGTTAGGGTTGGTGTCACCAACCCTAACAATGCAACCAAAAGCATCAACAGAGCCAATGATAAAATCACATATTTTCCACTATTAAAGCCACGGTTAGTGCTCTGGCGTTCCAAATCCATGCCCTACATCAATTGTGAGATCAGGACCATGACCGACAATATTAACGTGAAATGAATTGAATTAAGTCTTTTGAACGCTTCAAAAATACATAAAAAGAGAGGATGAATTCAATAAATAAAAAAGAGTAGGTTGAGTAATAAATTAACATACTAATTTAACATACATATAGGCACTTGTTTTTTGATTACGAAGAGACCAACATCAAAGGAATGGACAATGAGTTTATAGTCTTACTTCTATATAATCTTGCTCCAACTTGGTCTATATATACTAAGGTTTATCTGTAGCTATGTTATAAAGGGATAATCCCAGAAGGGTATACTTGCATTATTAGTTAATGTACTTTTTTAATTTAACAGGTCACCTGAAATATATTTTTTCTCTCAGCTAGTTTTTCTATTTTAAAATTTGAGAAATGACCAAAATACCCTTCTATTGAGTTGAAATTACCAGCCTTTTTCTCTTTGCCCCGACCGATGGTACCCGCTTAATGTGAATCTTTAGTTCACGCTAGGTTGAATCCAGTGAATTCTTGAAGATCCAGCCCGAAAAGGCAGGAAGCTAAGAAATGGGTCGAAAGCAACACCATTGAAAGAGACTATTCGCTAAGTTTCACTCTAGACTGCCCTTGTTTTAATTTCAAATTTTCAACATGTAGAGAGACAGGAATGAGTGGCAAACTCACCATTGAAGCCTTGTTCTGAGAGAACTGGAAGATGGAAGCTGATGCATCAAAACCAGGCCTGGCTGGCTGGTTCTGCTTCTGGTTCATGTTCTGGTTCTGGTTCTCCCCAGAATCGGTGATCCGGTTGAACCCAGAGAAATGGCCAGTGGTGGCCAGAGAAGGAAGAATCTGCACAAACAGCAAAAACCCATTAACACCCACAACTCAAAACTCAAAAGGGTCATCGACCTTCTGGTTCTGGCTCAGATTGCGAGTGTCCATTTCTGTGTGACACAGAGCAAGAAAATGTATATTTATTGTATGTACTAATCAAAAGGTGACCCATAATTCATTCATGCATTATAAGCAAATTTTTCACATGAGGGATAGTAAGGTTGATTGATACTATTGGTAAAGAAAGTGATATCTCTCCAACCTTATTTACTACTTCACATGATAATATTTACTAGCAAATTTACATTTGAGCCTAACATTAATTACCACCCAGATTGATTTAGTTCATAAGTTATTAGTATTAAACCCTAAGTCAAAATTTTAATTTCGAAGCAATTCAACCAAAAATGCACTCTCAGTCAAATCTTAATTTTCGAGATATTTCTGCATATGCTGAACTTATCAAAAATATATTAACATTCGGACAGAATTATCCGATGTGTAACCTTCGTCAATTTAATACTATTATTTTTGATATTCGATCCGTTGTTAGTTTAATTTGAATTAGAAGATTCATTGGTATATACTTGATCTTTTAAGGTACAAAATTTAATTTGATTTGAATGGAAAAATTCCTTTGTATATACTTGATCTTTTTAAGTTCCAAAATTAAGGTAGTCTCAACTCACACCTCTTAAATAATTAGATTTTTCATTTCAAATTTGTACATATTATTTACTCTTTCAAACATAGTCTTTCTACAAATTATCTTACAAATTTTTTGTGTATATATCTTTTAATCATATTTGAGTTTCCTTTTCCTTTCTTATGATTAATTAGAATACTTTGTCAATTCGACTCATTAAGAGAATAGTGAAGGACATTGATAGTAAAGTTTAGTGAAATATTACATCAAAAATCAAAAACAACACATTATCACATTTCTCAATTTTTTTATTCTCATCCACAGAACATACATTTGTATGATTTGTATAAATTTAATATTTTAGCTTAATGATTTGTAACTAGTTAGCTTTCTAGTTTGTAGCTACCGAATCAATTCCCTGTAGACCAAGTAGCTAAGATGATGTAGATCAATAATTTTTTTAATTGGCATTTTTATCAGTGCATTTTTAGCAAGAGAGTGTATCATTTGGTGATGTGGGTCTTTTTATTTTACAGAAAAAGACATGTTATTAAAAGTATCTACATTTAGACTCCATTATTGCAAGCCACATGTCTAAGGCCTAAGATCAATTATTATTATTATTAATTTAAATTTTTTATCATCAAATCAGAAAAATTTCTTGTTCTGGACTGACATTGGTAGAATTGTGTAATTGGTCTTTTAACTCATTTGTCAGCATTTGAAAAAAAAATTCGCATGTATCAAGATTCGAACTCAACACCTCACATATGTTTTAAATTATATGCATATATGCCTTCAATTTCAATATAATATTAAAGAAACTATATTATTATTGATTTTTCTTCTAATATCTATGTATATGTTTAGTAATTGAAATGGGTTTTAAGTGTGTTTCAAAAAACTTTGTCGGCATTCAATCAACCATATTTATATCGTGACAACTTCAAATCCATGTGAATTAAGATGTTTTTGTTTTGTTTAAGTTAAATGCGAGTTCCGAGAAAGAAGACTTCTTTGTGGCCTGTTAAAACGAAAAGTAAAATTAATTTTCAATGCATGTAAGATTATTGGTTGGCATGAGTTTCGAGTGTGTGTTTAAAATTCATGGTCGGGATTTAGTCGATTATGTTTCATACTGCAACTTAGGCACTTCATTTATAAAAATAATAAAAATTTCTATTTTATTTAGCCTCAATGTTTTCGAGAAATAAAACTTACTTGTACATTATTGAAACGGAGAATAAAAAAACATTTTCCAAAGATTCTAATAAATGACATGCATAAATATATGTTAATTGAAATAAGACGTATTTATTAAAGTATTATGAATATTTTCTAAATTTAATATTTGTAGAATCTTGATTATCATAGTTTAAGTTTAGAGTCAGTTTCGGAAATTTTCGAATTCTCCTCCAATAATAAAGGAGCAACTCAAACTGAGAAACTGGTTCATCTATGGTGGTCAATTTGGAGTGCGTGAAACGACCTAATTTGGAAAAGCAAGAGGTTAAGTGTAGCTGACATCACCGCCCCGAACTCCTAGAACGCCAGTTGTCCAGAGGTGGTCGAAACCTGAAGCTGGTTAGGTGAAAGTCAACTCGAATGCAACTGTAGATTCGATAGGCAACAGGCTCGGAGAGGCCAAAGTCATCTTCAAGACTGACTCATTAGTCCTTTGGACTCTCCTCCAGTCCCAGACGGTCCACCCTTCCTCTATTGGTTATGTTATTACAGATTGTAAAGTAAATATTAATTTTTCTTTTGTTCATAGGTCAGGTAATAAAGTAGCTCATCATTTGGCCTTTTATACCTTATCGAGTCCTGATCTCGAGTTCATCAGTGTTGATGTACCAAGCATGATGGCTCGTTATGTACTCGCAGACAATTCTTAATAATATGACCTTGTCTCTTCTTTTCAAAAAAAAAGTTTAGAGAAGGACAAAATCCAATACAATGACCTGAACTCGATATGTACTGTTTCTCTAATAAAGATTGATATAGGCAAATCACATAACAATTTGGTGTTCTTGTTATTGCGTTATTTCAATTACTTGTTTGTTTTCACATTAGATCTTTCTATTTTTTTTAATTTGCTGACATTCATATTTTTTTTGAAGCTTGACATTCATATTTTTTTTGAAGCTTGATATTCATATTTTTGATTGGTTACAATTAAAACCAAGCCTAAAAATTTAGGACAAAAATCAATAAAAAGTAATAATTATGAGTAAATCAAAAGTCACTTCACAATTCTGTTTTATAAATTAAGGTTACCCATATTATAGTGGAGCGCCCTATACTATATTGTAACAATAATAAAAAATTCAAATTGAGATTAGGTAATTGTGTCTAAAGGTGTTAAAATTTGGATGGAAAACATATTTTTTTCAAAAAAAACAAAAATACCCTTGAAATAATTTGAAATTAATTAAGCCTCGCTTAGCTTGAACCGGTAATAAAACAAAATTGAGATATAGTATGAGAAAATGGACCGGTCAAGGTCTCCTTCCTTGTATCTCCGCGGAGCGTCCACTGTCCGGCGAGGAAGCCACTGTCTAGTGAGGAGGCTCAGCCCTCCCAGACCTGGAGAGGGACAATTGCAAGTACGTTTATATTTATCTAAAGAGTCAACGAAGAAACGTTTCAAGGAGATTGATCAACTCATTTATTAGAAGAGTCCGATTAAATTGATCAGAAAACAAAATTTATAATGACATCACTCTCGACACTGAAGATCATTGTGATTAATCGTCTTTGTCATTGTTCTCGTCATCCTCATCGTTGTCGTTGTAGTTGAAAGGGTACGGAACTGACTTAAACGCACGGTATCTGCCTACATTGTTCAGGTGCTCATTCTCCAGCCTGTCACGAGTCCTCAAACCATGAAGAATATTCAGCTACAAGTATCTGGTTAGGCTCTACAACTAAAAGGTCAATGATGTTGATTTACCTGAAGAAGCTCCAGATGCCCCGGCGAATAATCTCCAGGCACGAGATCAGGGCCGACAGTGCCATCTTGTGAAAGGAAGGTAGATTGAATTTGAACACCAACTGTAACCAAGCAACTCTAAGTACCACATTTACAACCTGTGACATTCACAAAAGAAAAAGCAAATCAGTCTTGTGAATAGGATTTTTCATGGTTCATTTTGACTCTAACCGGTTCAAAACTAAACCAAACCAAGTCCTCGGTTTTAAAAAAAATCTAAAATAGGGAACAAACAGTTAAAATTGAGTTCATTTTGATTTTTCATCAAATTTTCACCTTCTGACAATATTTTAAAATATCCGACTTGTCCGATTAATCATAATCCAACTAATTCCCTACTGGTTTCCAAAAGGCACTCTCCGCCCAACTAGCTTTTGCTGAAAATTGGATATGCCTAAACGAGACTGTAAAATTGGGCTGTTTTCAATTCGGTTTGATTTTTAGACAGTTCAATTTCATAACCTGAACCAGAACATAACAAGTTCGGTTTCTGTCTATCACATATTTATCCAATATGAGACTTGAAAAGTTACTTACCATGGCTACAAAGTAGACGCTCTTGTGAGGAATGACAAGTTTGTCTCTCAAATACGGGTTCTTTGATTTTCTCCGTAGCAGACCCCAGTCCATCACTATATCCCAATACGTGCTCATTGCTATGGCCACAGCCGAGCTGAGGAAGGCCACGGCCCTCCATGCCCTCCCCTTCTTCAGCTCGAAAGCGGTCCTGATGATCACTGCAATGATCGTCAACAAGTACTTCAGACCGTTGTAGGCGTGCACTGCGTCTCTCTCTTCACATAATCGGCGTAAGCACTGCAGAAAGACAGATAACTAATTTCACTGTCCCCTCTTCGAAGAACCAAGGGTAGATTTGAAAGGTGCGGATGGATAGATACCTGAAGGAAACGGATCCAGTATGGTATGACAGCAACGATGAAGTAGAAAGCGTTGTAGGCACCGAGACTGTGACATTTCTTTTGCCTCTGAGAAAACTCGCCGAGGCCATAGTAGCAAACGTACAACTCAAGGCACCTTATGGCTTGGACCTGAATTAAACAAAATGAAACAACTTAGTTGTGTTTCTGAACTTGTAAAAGTCACAATCACTCGCATGGTCATGATGTAAAACCTGGCTGGTGAGATTATCCGCCATGAAAAAATCTGGAAGCGTGACCTGTGATGAGAGGTAACCAACAATAGTTATTGGCATTGTTGCTTAAATTTGACATTTGAAGCAGTTTGATGTCACTTACTGGGTAGAGAGGAGCGCAGAAACAACGAAACAGACATTTGATGAAGAAAAAGCGTCCTGAGCGGTAGATGATGTTAAAAGGGCAGAACATTATGATAAGAACTACCTACAGAAGGAAATATGCTCGGTCATGACTCGTTTTAACATGAACAAGATTTTAGTAACTTTGAGAATTCTTACAGTAACTAATGCCAGAGGAACGAGTTGAGTAACAGTCTTGTAATGTCGATTTTTTGAAGGAACGTCAAACTGTAGGTTCACAAAGAAACTGGAAAGTGCAAGGACAGCAAGACCGGTGCTAAGGAGGAAAACTTCTCGGAAGCCCATCTCGGTCCCCTTCTTGAAGCCAAATATGAACGAGTAATTTACCCTATAGCGCCTCCAGAAGTATAGGTTTCCGGCATACATAAGCATATGCAGTACAATATACGCAAAGAAACTGCAAGGACAGTCACATTATGAAGATCTTGAAAGATAAGCATATAAAATGAAAGCTTTAAGGAGGTTCTTGCCTGTAGAGTGGAAAAATATTTTCCATGTATGATACTCCTTCCTTTTTAGTGATTAGGTTTCGAGCTTCTATTTTTAAACTAATAGCAACAAGAAGTGCAATAGAGCAACCAGAAAAGAACCCTGAAAATAATAAGATTTGATCTATGTTATGTCAATAACTCGTAAAGCAATGTTTTTCATACAAACACTTTTTGAAAGTTGCAGAATCACAGGAAATATTGTTACCATGAAGCAGAGTGTTGGTACTGGCTTGACTTACCTGTGAAGAATGTTGCGCTATGTTTTTCTCTTTTCGTCTTTGGTCTCAGTGACTTCATTCCTTCCCGGCGATTTGATTTTGCAAAATGCTTGATGAATGCAGCTTCTACCCTCTCCAAGAGAACTGTAATCTACAACAACACAATCTAATGAGCCAAATCACATAGTGGCACATGGATGTATACACATATAAGTACATGTATATGCATGATCAAAATGGAACCGGGGTGTCCCACATATCAACACAAATCCAAGACAAAGTTTCCATTTAAATCCCTTATGTTTGAAGGTTCCTATGTCATCTTATACCATCATCAGTTCAATGCCATGGCATACATTGTGAATTTTCCAATGAATCAGAAATTGCAATGCATATGATATATGTAGAAAAGACACGTCTGATTTACCATAAAAAGATAAGACTAACCTCATCGGAACAGCCAAGGTAAGAATTGTCCACTGTTTTCATGTATAATCTGGCCACTCTTCTCGAAGTAATCTGCACGAGTTCATAATATGATATTAGAAAACACAACACCCCTCATTGAGTTTCAGTTGAAACCATCACAAAAAGTAGATATGGATAGGTTTAGTTTCTTTTAAGGTATCAAATCCATACACAAAACAAAACTCGGTACATATAGAACCATACCTTCTTTTTAGGTCAATCTCTTACCTTTTCATACTTTTTCAAGATCTTGGAAAATGCTGAGAGGTTCAGAAAACTGGTTCAGCAAAAGAAATATGATGAGCACATGAAACAACACTTGGATTTGAAGTTTCGCAGACTCATTTTCTGTTTATTACCTGTAATGCTTAAGAAGACGAAGCTTGTCGTAGAACTCAATAAAAACCAGTCTCAATTGCTCTTCAACCCTCTTCAGCTCCTCCTTTTTGAATCTCAACTCCTCTTCTTTTGCATCCATGAACACGCCTTTTAGAGTTGACACTGGAGAATCAAGCGGATTGTTAATCTTGACACAATCAAGAACTTCTAGGGGATCTTGTTTATCATCAACACCATTCATCTCCTCTCTAGAACCGTTACTAACACTTCTATTATGAGCTGGACTAGCTCCAGGTTCATGAGTTGTATCATCCCCATCTTGCCCAACATTCAAACTGACTTGCTCTCTTCCTGCATATTTGGCATGAACAGTCCATGAAGTACGAGAAGAAAATTAGTTTCTAAAGTAATAACCTGGTCTTAGTGGTGATTAAAAATTGCCAAAGATGCTATAAGGTATTAAATCTTCACTTGCCCAAATTCATATCGTCACTTAGAGCAGAATCATGCTTCTCCGCAGTAGAGCCATTCCTGCCACTGCATTTTACCTTGATCTTCAATGCAACAAAAGCATCCATTTGTCTATTGAGCTCTTCGGCTTCGCGCATCACTTCCTCCACCTTCTCCTTGTAAAAAGCATTAACCTTGTTGAGCTCTTGATCGAGTTTCCTGAAGAACTTGGCCTCGTTTTCTCCACCTTCCTCAGACTTCCGGAGGAAATTGGTCTTGTAAAGTTCTCTAGACCCATCTTGCTGCTGCACCGTGTCAACATCTATTACCTGTTCCTCCATATCCCCGGTACCTAAACCATCGCTCGATTGGTGGTTCAGCCCACTGGAGTTTCTGCGACGAGATGATAACTTGTGGTTTAAAGGTCTCAAGGGTAGTCCATGGTGCTTAACATACTTGTAGTTCGAGTTCTGTCTTAATATGCTCTTCAGGCCGTCATAATCTATATAGGCTTCCGTCCACTCGGGGACCATTTGCTTCTTCAATTCCTTCCCGAATTTCATCTCTACTGTACCCTTCTACGGAATTACAAGGCAGTGAGATGGAACTCGGTATTGAAAAAGGTTCTGAAACATTCATTCAACAAATATCTTGACTTTCATTTTTCAGAATTTGTAAGCAAAACAATGAAAGTATGTGAAATGTTTATCAGTTCATTGGTCCAAACCGAAGTAGTCATCGTCTCACATCAAAAAAATGTGATTCAAGCCTCCACCTATCTGCTTGAGCTTTTAATGAATCGGCGTTAACAGAAGTCATACTTAACAAGCAAGTATTATCAGTCAAGCAATACACAGAAAGATAAACAATGATACCTCAAGCAATGACAAAATCATAATGAGTCCATATTAGAAAGCCAATTTTGCCCCCCAAATTCTAGTTCCAAATCCCAAAAAAACTCAAATTAATAAATTAGCTCATGTACTATAATTTGTGAAGAACCCACAACAAGTCAGCACAAATACACCATGAAATTTTCGACAGCAAAAAAAACATAATAAAACCAGTGCAATCCTATACATGCACAATTCTTGAAACATGAAGAAACAAAAACTTTATGAGCTCAAAGCAACCCAGAAACAAAAAGTACAAATTATCTTGCTTACCTTCAATTCTCTTTGAAAAATGGCAATGAGAAGTGACAAATTTGTGGACTTTCTGAAAAGGGGCAAGAAGTAGAAGCTCTATGGAGACAATCTGTTTTAGACATGCTGCTCCTTTCCCTCCATGTTGATCTCCTGTTGCAGACTCTACTTTACTTGCTTGATACTGACAAATCTAGGTCGTTGATTTTGACGTATTATTTAGCTTCATGGAAGGATCACATAAAATACGGTGGTCTGGAGTATAGGTGAGCTTTCCTCGAATACTATATAGCGGTGGACTGATTCTGTATGGTGTGACCCATCGTTAGGGAAATACGTGGCATCAGTTTAAGCTGGCTGAGTCACAACTAGTTTCACTTACCAATAAGAAGTCAACGAATTGATTTTTCATCACAAGAATAATAAATTTCTGTAAGAAAACAAAACTTGTTCTGATGGAAACAAATGCTACACCGTATAAAGCCAATGCTTGCCGATTTTAGCCACCACTGAGTTGCTTCAACTGCTAAAATTTCAGTTCTGCATGGTGTCACCAAAACCCGAGATCAAATCCGAACCGATAAGATTTCGATCGAAAAAAATTTGATGCGAGTTTCACTCATACTCCTCACGGGCGTGCATACCAGTTTCGATCAAGCGATGATACGATTCATAACCCAAAACTCTAAAAACACAAGAGGGTACATTTGATTTTGTTGTGAGCTCAAACCCAAAACCCCATTATTACAGAAAAAGAAATCATAGCCACAAAAAAATTGATTTTTTTTGGTCTAACAGCTTAAAATAGAGTGATGATTAGAAAGTTGCTTACTTTCATCTTAGGAAGGCGCGTTGAAACGGTGTCGTTTGAGGTGAGAGCTCAAAACCATTAATGTTAACAGGTGTCGCAGTCCCATTGGCTAGAAATCCAAACAACAGTCCTTCGCATCACCCAAATCTCATTCTTCTTCACTCAGTCTCAGCCATGGAAGCTTCATTTTCTTCTTCTTCAGCTACGGCCATGAAAGCCATCAACTTTATCGCAAATTTCGCCGCCCCAACGAGAATAACCAACCCAACCACCTTCCCGCCATGGCCTCCGACCAAACCCACCGTGCTCACTCGGTACTCTCAACCCAGAAACGCTCACACTCTCTCCCTCACTCGCTGCTCCGCAAAACCAAACAGCCCCGGAGCCAATTCAAGCCACAAAACCCCAAACCCACCAACAATTTCGAGTCTTGACTCCGTTTCAATGTCCTCCGTCGGGTTGGTGTTTGACCTGGGTTTGATGGGTTCGTGGGACAGCGCCGAAATTGGGTCGCCAGTGGTGAAGAGGTTCGTCGGCGACGAGGAAGAGAGGTGGTGCATGTGGTACCACGGCAGGTCCACCGGAGCTTCGAGCTCCGACTGCATAGGATTGGCAGTTTCTGGCAATGGGGTTCACTGGGAACGTGGCACGCAAGGTGTTCAATCAAATTCCGATGTGGGTCTGGTCATGGATCGCAGCAACGATTGGTGGGCTTTTGACACTGTAGGGATCAGACCGGGCGATGTGATGGTCATGTCGAACTCAATGATGAGAGGCTCGAGCGCTGTGTACTGGCTTTACTATACGGGTTACAGCGCCAAGGAGGTGGAGGAGGTCAAGGATGGTTCTTTGACCTTCATATTGGAAAACCCGGAAACTGGAGATAACAAAAAGGTATTGAGGTCCTTGCCAGGTCTGGCCATGAGCCAGGACGGGCGGCATTGGGCCAGAATCGAAGGGGAGCACCACAGCGGAGCTCTGTTCGAGGGAGGTCCCGTGGGAGACTGGGACTCAACCTTCATTGCTTCCCCAAACGTAGTCTTCCACGCCAAAGGCGATATCAGAATGTACTACCACTCTTTTGACGCCAACAACGGGGAGTTCGCAATGGGAATCGCAAGGTCCAGAGACGGGATGAAATGGCTGAAGCTGGGGAGGATCAGCCTATCTCAAGGAGGGAGAGGTAGTTTTGATGAGATAGGGATGGTGAATGGTAATGTGGTGAAGAACCAGAGAGATGGGAGTTATGTGATGGCTTATGAAGGTGTTGGTGCAGATGGGGTTAGGAGCATTGGCCTCGCGGTGTCCTCTGACGGGTTGAAGGATTGGAGGAAGGTGCAGGAAGAGGCGATACTAAAACCCGCCAAAGAAGACAATGTATGGGACAATAAAGGAGTTGGATCGCCATGCCTGGTTCAGATGGACGGTGAGGTTGACGAATGGAGGCTATATTATAGAGGAGATGGAAATGAGGGAAAACGAGGAATCGGGATGGCAGTTTCTCAAGGGAGTGACATTAGAAGCTTTAGAAGATGGACAGGGTTTCAGTTGTAAAATACAAACTATGTATGTAATGAACCTGGATTCGAAATTGTTGATGAGGTTGTGGTTTTGCTCACTTGAATGAATCAAACTATGCTGAATTTCCTGTCAACCTGCAAATACAGTGATGAATGTTAGTTTTTTTATCCTGGAATGTGATTTTCAACGCTGTCCTCTGAAATCAGAAGCAAGGCTGTGTGCATATCACACCTTGGTCAAGCTTATGCTAATGTGAATTCTTTTGAATTCAGATTTTTCATACATGGCATTGATGAAAACGAAACATTTTAGCCCTTTCCACATGAGATTCATGGATTGAGAAGTATAAAGCAAAAAGATATTTCACATCAACACAAACTCGAAGGAGGCATAATGTTAGGAGGTATACAAAAATGTATTTCACATTTTTAAAGGTTTACATTCATAACTTCCCAAAATACTATACTCTACACTGAATATAATACAATTCAGGGTCAGATGTTTCTACAGAACCATTTCACAGCTCATTTCGCAGAAGCATATTGATTTCATCTATGCTTCATCGTGAATTTCCATATCCTACATTCGTTAACTACTGATCCTTTTGTGCAAAATAATAGTAGGCATCAAACATTTCTGGCCAGGATAAATAAACAATACGTGTAACTTTCAGAACCAAACCAGGCAAAACAATGTCAGTAACCTTTAAAGTTTGCAATCTAGCTACGTTCTTCAGGTGTTGTGACAATTACTGAAAATCACGCACGTTAAGCTTTAGATCGGTTTTTTAGGCTATGTGAGGATTATGTTCGCGTGATGATTTTTTCTGCATAATGTAACAGAAAAATGTTCAGAAAACTTGAATTTCTATTACTCTGCAGGATATATAATTAACAGCTACAACTACAACCTTTCCTATTCCATATGCAGAAAAAAACCCTGAGAAACAACTCCATCACCACACTAAGGAACTGCAAGGTTCTATAATAGAATCCCAAAATAACGACAAAGACTAAGTGAAGATTTAGATTCTGTCATGTTACCGACGTGCAGAGAAATACACAATTATTTTTAGGAATCGGGATGGAAATAATTTGAAAGTACCAATAAAAAAAAACAAAAACATATCAATTTGGTATCAAATGACTTGTAGCGTTACCCCGAGAAACTGACTTATATCATCTTCTGATAGACTGATACTGAAAACCGACACAACCCGAAAATTCGAACACTCCATAATATCAAAATCAAGCAAAATAAGAACACATCTTCAAAATAAAGGAATCACACAGCATCCAAGTTCTTTTCCCCACAAATTCAATACAATGGTGTTAACACTAGCAACCATTTTCTGAACAAAACACAATTGAATCACTACAAATTTGAAAAACTTGCCCATAACATCACAAACTGAACCAATCTTCATTTCCCAGTCAAATCAACACAAAATTGAAGAATCAAACCCAAAACATCAAATAATATGTACGAATCGATCTGACATCGAGCAACAGCGTAACTACCAACCAATCGACGGAATCGAAAATGAAAATAAATTTGAAAAAAACTGGAAAAAAATGAGAACCGGAGTTACCGTTTCGCGCAAATCTCCACTGAAGAATCTGTAGCTTGTTTAAGTAAAATGAGCGATTTGTGAAGCAGAGCAGAACCAGAAACCCAAACCCTTGTTTGTTCTGCTATACCTTGAACTGTACTGGTACGTTGGAGAGAAGAGTCGGTGATTTTGTATTTAAGCTAATTAATTGATATTTATAGTAATTTGAGTGATGTGAAATGACTGGAAAGTCCTCCATCTCCGGGGTTGGGTATTCCCTTTGGGCCGTACCTTGGCCCATTATCGTTTCTTTTCACGAATTTGGACTACAGTTAGGCCCATTAGTTTTTAGGTCGGCCCAAAACTGATTAGTCACCACTTTATGTATTGCCAATTATTTCAAGAGTGTTCTAAAAAGTGTTAAACGTGGGTTAAAGATAAACTAACACTAATTATTAAAGCAAGATTATTAGTATAAGAGATAGATGGTAAATATGAAAATTACAAGAGAGAAAGTGGAAGGAGATTTTTGCTCTCGGATGATCTAATTTCTCATTGCCAATCCCACATATTTATACACAAATTGGTAATGAT
>JAYMTP010000314.1:0-37330 GCA_036897365.1 Geranium brycei | reverse complement strand
GGCTTCTTCTCTTCGATTCGGCATATATTTGGGCTGATAATTTTTGGTTCGGGAAGGATTCGGTTTTGTTCGGTTCAACCGAAAACCAACCGAACATGTCGGTTCGGTTCTGACAAACTGACCGATTTTGGGCGGTTCGGTTTCGGTTTACTTTTTTAGAGAACCGAATCGATCGGTTTAGTTCGGTTCCGATCGGTTCGGTTTGGTTTTTGAACCGTGAACACCCCTAAGTTGAACCACAGTTTTAAATGATGTGTGTTATTGTTGGGAATTTCCCGGTTTAACAAATCAATGACAACCTACTTGTTGTTTCGTTTTGCAGTGGAGCAAGCAAAACCCTTAAACCCCAGCCCAGCTCTCAAATCTCAATCTTCTTCTCTCCCGCCGCCTCCCAACTCAATCCAACCTTTTCTTGTCTCTCTCTGCTTCTCAGGTAAGCAACCAGATTATATCATCGCCTGTGTGTGCTTTTAAATTCATATCGAAAATTTCAACCTTTTCTATACCAAGAGCCTTCGCAAGTAAGGATTATGTACCCACTGTTTGTTGAACGATTCGAATTTATACTTTTATTTACTTTTGCAAATTGCAATCAGGTCTCGTTTGTTTCTGCTCCACAAGAACAGTACGAGTGTAGAACAAAGTTAATTAGCATATGAAAAGGTTTTAATCATTAGCTGGAACATTGTGAATACTCAAAATTCAGCCTGTCCCATTACACATTGTCCCAAGCTTTGCTCTTGAGTTCCCGTTATATTTGGTACAACATGTATGGCTTGTGGGAATTGGGAGTGGCAGGGGAAATTTGTAGAAATGGTGCACCTATGCCTGTTGTGTAGCCCATCCTCTTAGTGGGTTTGGTTGTATGTATGTGTACACATATATTTACATATACATGTGTTTAAGGTAGAGCGAGAGCACTGTAGTGAAATGGGTTAAATACTAAACTAACAGAAAAATCACCAGGTGTTAATTGCTTGATCCCTGCTCCAATGGCGGGAAAGGATCAGCAAGACAAATCAAACAAGAGAAAAAGCATCCCGGGAAATAACACGGGGAAATTTAACTCTGATTCAAAAAAGCCAAAGCTGGGCGCTGTTAAATCGTCCAATTCTCATAGCCAGGTTTCAAAGAAATCATTTAAACCACCAGGACAGGAACACAAGCCATTTAAACCAAAGTTTCAGAATCCAGATGCTGGTAAACAGGATGTTCCCAAAACTAAGAAAGAACTTCGCATCCGTGCCAAGGTTGGTCTCTGCTATTCTACATTGCTTTCTACCACTCTTCACATCTCAGTTTTCTACTGTATTGTCCAAGTATAGACAAAAACTTGCTCTTATACATTGCTTTGCTGGATATTTTCCTTTATTACAGGAACTGGCAGAGGCCCGGAAGAAGAAGAGAAAAAGGCATTATTCCCTAGAACAAGTATGCACTGGATACTATTTCTCTTTTTTCCATGACATTGTTTCCTTTGTGAACTTAAAAATATTCATTCAATTCGTTTACAAGCAATAACCTAAAGAACACATTTTTAATGAATCCGTAATTTGTTTGATCAGCTGATTACTAGTTCGTCACTATGAGCTTATTCATTTTGCAAATGTAGCCACCATGATGAATTCCATAATTTTATTTGACAACAATGTGAAATTTTATTTTCCTTAGAAGAGGATGTAAGCTAATCTTATATAAGGGTGCAACTTGCTTTATCCATGGAAGCAATAACAATGAATTCATGCAATTTAAACTCTAAATTTATCCAGATAACTATTGCTTATCCAAAGAACCAAGAAACTCATCTTTATTTTAAGTCTACTTCTTAGAACTTTTGTTTATCCTATCACCACGAACCAACAGTGTTTACTATAACCACTATAGAAATGGCAGTGCTGACAGTGGCTTAACTTCTAATATATGTATTTTTTTGCTCCTTTTCTAGGAGCTTGCGATTCTATGGGAAAAGATGAGGCATCGGGATGTTGGCGAAGAGAATAGATCAAAGTACACAATTTTACTTCAAATAAGAGTGCCTTTACCATTTTCCTGTTACATATCCGATCATCACTTATGTTTTTTATTTCTTAAACTATATTAAGGTTTGTAAGTGAAGCTCTACAAAAGATGAAAGGGAAGATCCATGAAATCGCAGGCTCCCATGTTTCTTCTCGTGTTCTGCAGGTGATCTTTTGCTTCTGCTCTCCGGCTCATTCAAAATTTGAGGCTTAATTTGGTTGTGGAAGCTAAGTTTATTTTTTTTTTCTCTTTATCTTAGACCTGTGTCAAGTATTGTTCACAAGCTGAAAGGGATTCCGTCTTTGAGGAGCTTCAGCCACATTTTCTCACCCTTGCGACCAACACTTATGCAGTTCATCTGGTGAAAAAAATGCTGGACAATGGTATTGATCATCTCCAAAATAAACTGCTTTTATAATTATTTGGAAATTTAATCTTGACTTGTCTTAGCTGGAGTTAATGATTCATTTTTTTCTCTTGTCTCATATGTGTGATCCGTGGTACTTTGCTACAGCTTCAAAAAAACAGCTAGCAGGATTTATCTCCTCTCTCCATGGGCATGTTGCTGCTCTACTTCGCCACATGGTTGGATCTGTTGGTATGTCGTGATTAGTTTGATAAGTTTATTTATTTATTTTGTCCTTTGCTCCGAGGCAAGCTTTTGGGTACAGTTCAAACAACCATATGCTAACTTAATTCTATAGTAAAGTGCATATACTGTTTGTTGAACCCAATACAGATAATTTAAGTTACACTGGAGTTCATTTTGTTGGGTCATCTGTTTATGCTGGCTCATTTAGATTGCATTTGCATAGTGACACTACCTTTTAATATAATGTTGGTTACCATTTCAGGGAGTAGAATTTCAGTTTTCTTAATTCTCATCCTCCACAGGCTTGTTAATGTTCTTTCTAACTCGTATATTTTTTCCATAGTTGTTGAACATGCATACCACCTGGGAAATGCAGCCCAAAAACAAGAGCTTCTAGTAGAGTTATATTCTACCGAGCTTCAGTTATTTAAAGATCTAGTCTCCATAAAAGAAAGCAGGTAAAGGTTCAATTTTCCGTAACTCTTATCCTCGAGTATGGTTTCTCTATTTAACTACACACACGAAACAGAACTGATACTAGGATTGGCTTCAAAAGTGATGTACAAGAGAACTTTTTTAACTACATATTGGAAATAAGAAAAGAAAAGTAGCTTTGCTAATTAAATCCGCTGGGCATATATGGATAGGTATTTTATGGATTATTAGCTGTTCTTTCTCCATTCCACCTGATGGTAGATAAAGATTGAGAGTTAATAGTCAGTTTGTTTATCTAACCCTGTTTTTGGGGCCGCTGTGTGAATATTGATTCCCAAGTCCATCATAGCATGAAGTATGACAACACCATCAAAGAGTAGTTAATCTTATACAGTTTGATAGGCAAACTTAATATTATAGAGCATTTTATCTTTCTGTACTCAGTACTTTACTATGAATTCAATTTTAGGTTAACAGATGTAATTTCAAAACTGGGCCTGCAAAAAGCATCTGTCCTTAGACACATGATATCAGCAATTCAACCAATTTTAGAGAAAGGAATAGTCGACCACTCCATCATACACAGAGTGTTAGTAGAATACTTCAGCATAGCAGACAAGGTATATACGAGCTTCTCAAATTAAATTTATCATTTTTTGTGCTTTCAGTCAATTGCCTTTTGTCTGCTTTAAGTTTTGGTTGTTGTAATTGTACTCTAAATCCAGTTTGTTAAAAGTCTTCTGCTGCAGATGTTATCCAACTGCTGTCTGGTCCTCTCCTTGTTCGAATGGTTCATACTAAGGATGGATCTAGGGTCGGGATGTTGTGTGTGAAGCATGGAAGTGCAAAGGTTATCTCAAGTCTATTATTACATATCTTTTCCCCTCTGCTCTAATTCATGTTGAATTCCCAGTTGACTTTGAGTTGGTTTTATCATTTTTTTTATTCTAGGAAAGAAAGAAAATTATCAAGGGAATGAAAGGCCAAGTAGGCAAAATGGCTAAAGATCATTATGGGAGCATGGTAAGAATCATTTGAGGACTTTAACCAGTTAAACTTCGTTTGTTCTATTACATGTAGCACTTTTTGCTTACTATATATCATGAACACGTTGAATTTATGAACAAAAGCATTCACCTTTTGTGATGCTTAATTGAAGTAATCACCAAAACTGACTATAAATTTCTGCTGGTAACAAGCTTTCTGAATGGTGCTTGGACTTGTATGCCTTTTGCCTTTTATTTCTTTGTTTATTTGGAATTGGATAGATGATTATACTTTTCCTGGTAAGTTATGGCTATTCAACATTTGCAAAGCCCAGAATGAAATCTATGTTCACCTTTTGTCACTTTGTTCTGTAAGCGTGTCCTGTAAATATGTTGGTATCCTGCCAGATATTTTGATCAAGGGAGAAGCTGCCTATTAGTTAAGGTAGCTTATCTTCCAGGTCCTAATATGTTTGTAATTAACTAAGCCTCCATCTATAAGAATGAAAGATGATTGGGGCATGTTCCCTTGTTCACTATTTACTACCTTGGAAATGGTACCCTGCAGTAAAAACCTTAACATGATTGTAATTTTGTTATTGACGACTTTTAATTATTTTGTGTGTGGAACTTAATGGCCTGAAACCATTTACTTCCTGTAGCACAAAAGTGCGAATTGGACAGATCCTTATGCATCAAAATTGTTATGGGAACAATTCTATTTTGTCATTCAGGACATCAAATTAGAGTCACCTACAAAAATTTTCAAACCAGCAACACAATAGATTTCTCATAGTAATATTGGGAAATCTACAGCTATAGATATTGACGGGCCCGTATGAGCTACTGTTTCCATGAAGATTGTCAATATTTATTTTCACAATTCTGCCCTCATTTCATTAGCATATTTTCTGTGCAAATGTATGATATTATTTTATGCGTGCCGTGCTTTCTATTTTTCAGGTGCTTGTTAGTATCCTTTCAGTTGTTGATGACACAAAGCTCATTAAAAAGGTTTGTGTTTTTTTCTGATGTTTGCCAGGAATAGTTGTCTTGACACTTGCGTATATTATATTCATTGCTACTTGACATTGATGTCTTTGATTAAGATTTCTCTCATTTGCAGATAATTATTCGTGAGCTTCAAGCAACTTTGAAGGAGCTTGTTTTTGACAAGGTATAATCTTCTCACACAGTAAATAATTGACTGTAAATAGGCATTGATTTATGTCACGGTTGAGGCAGCAGATTTCTATAAGAATACACAGTGTACTTTTTATCTCTCCTCCTCTCTCTGTCACTCACACGCAGACATTTATACACGTTCAACCAGGTTAAATTAATAAAGAAGCAAAATATTGACAGGTTAAGACATTGAATTTTGGTTTGTTTTAAATGTAAGCAAATTGTTTGCTGTACCAGAACCCGCAGATATGCTGTGGGTTGCTGACTGGTCTTAATACTTATGCTGTAACTAATATGTTTCTGTAATTGGTATTGCTTTACCATTTATGGTTTCAGAATGGAAGACACCCGTTACTTCAGCTGCTTCATCCAAATTGTTCGCATTATTTTAATCCTGAAGATCTGGCTTCTCTCAGCTTATCTATTCCTTCTCTTTGTGCCAAGGTCTGTTCAAACCTGTTTATCACTTTTGCAACTTTCAAGAGTTATACATTGAAACTGACTGTCTACTCTTAACCATCAGGGTGAATTGGAAGTAAATTCTGAAGCAAAATCATCAGAACTAAATGAACTTGGTAATGAGGAAATCAAGAAAGATATAGAATTACCACTAGCTGAGGGCAACAATGATGTGGTTGAAGGTGGAAAAAAGGATCCTTTCACACGGAGAAAAGAGTTGTTGGTTGATAGTGGGCTTGCTGAGGTATATTGCTTATCTTCACAGCTTCCATTCTCATTTTCAACTCATTCTTAATCTCCCTCCTTTCTTTATTTTCTGTAGATAATTTTAGTCCTTCCATGCAATATCTGAAATTCATCATACATGTTTGGAGTCTGTTTTTTGTGATAAAAAGTTGTATTTTAGTGACAGCATAAATGCTTGTTTGACTTGCAGAGTCTTGTTGATGTATGCATTGAGAATGCTGGGGAATTGCTTATATCAAATATTGGCAAAGAAGTCCTCTATGAGGTAAAATACATTTGATATCCTTTTTTTCCCTAAAATAAGTGTTCTAGCTTCCTAAATTGAATATTCTAAAATCAAGCCCACTTTCCTTTTGATGAAATGAAAAGCCCATACTATTTTTGTTTTGAGTTAGTCATCAGCACATAAGTGTCTTAGTTAGCGAGACCACTAACCCTACAGATCCTCAGTTTTTGTCGAAAATAAAACAGTACACTTATTTTGGAACAAAGGGAGTGAACAGCTGAAACGGATTGCCAAGTATATTGTTGTCATGTCCTAGACAAAAGTACTTGGATATAGTTATATTAGTCATGTTTCACAAATATTAATATGCCATTTGGTTTGCTCTTGTGAAACATCAAGAGTCGATATTAGATTTTTTATCCTGTTGATGCAGGCTGCGAGTGGGGGGTGTGGCGGGATCCTCCATCCGGCTTTGGATGATAAAATACAAGTACTTCATGAAGCTATAGCAACTCTCGTGGCAATCCCAAAATCCGAGGACTCGAAAGAAGAGCATGTCCTTGAAAATTTCCACTCGAGTCGGACCATAAGAAAGTTAATCCTCGACTGCCCGACTTTTGCCTCAACGCTGTGGAAGAAAGCTCTAAAAAAGAATAGCAAAATGTGGGCCAAGGGACACAGGTCAGCCTACAATCAGTCTCCCACATTTACATAGTAAAAACAAAGCATGATTTTGATTCAATATTACCCTTTTGGATTGCAGCGCTAAGGTAATCTGTGCATTCTTGGAATGCGGTGACCCTAAAGTTCGAGCAAGTGCTCAAACTGAGCTGCAGCCCTTGATCGATGGCGGTGACCTAAAAGTCCCTGAGCCCAAGCAGCCTACTAATGACAATTAAGTCGCCGTGTTTCAGTCGCGGTGCGCACTCAGATAAGTGTTTATCATAACATCAAACTTTTAACAGTTCATGAGCTGAGAAATTTGCGAGATTCTAATTCTGAGTGTATTTGATTTTGACTCTTCACTAGTTACATTTAAATTTCTATATTATCTCCTGAGTTTTGATATTTATATTTTAACTCAATGCTTGAAATTTGTATCACAAAAAAAATTATATTTTGTACAAGCCTCCCGCAAGACACGGAACAACAATTTATAATTGTATAATTTGTATTTGTTATTGGGTTGGGGCTCGAAAATAATTGTGGGGATATATAGTTGTTGAACCACCTGTTCCTTTTAACGTTCACGCGCATTTCAATATTTTTCTGGATTCAATTAAAACATTTTCAAGAATATCGTTGAATTATATAAGAGTTGGTACTAGCCAGTTTTATGGATTGGACCTTCTTTTCTGGTTTAGAATTTATTTCGAATCGAAAATCCTATGCTGGATTGATTTGGTTGTGGTTTGGGTGTATAATCAAAAGTTAGTCATCAATAATTTACTTTTTAAAATCATAAATCAAAATACAAGTAGAGTAATGTATTTGTTAAAGTTTTAATAGGGGTGGACACAGTCTTGGAATTGGACCAGCTAGAAGCAGACTGGATCTGACCCTTCATTCTCCAACTATCGTTACCATATTCTATACTGTTACGTGAGATAACGGTTCGATTTTAACCACGGTTCTCTAATTTGTTTTTGATTCTACAATGTTGGAACTGGTTAATTTTCGATTTTGAATTTATTTTTGAAAAATACAAATGAAAATGAAGAATGTTAAGATATAATTATTAATACTCAATTCAAATATAAAATTTATAAAAAAAAAAATAAATAATACACATTGATGGACTAAAGTAGACAAGTAAAATTAATCAGGTAACTAGAATTAAATCTGGACTATTAATCAAATCTAGACTATTAACCGCAATTTCATTTTTTTATTTTGTTTAAATCTCGGTTTGAAACTAGTTATGAGTAAAAAATATCCACCTCAATTATTTCACTTTAAAAGAAATGGTAAGGAAGTGATTTCAATTATATACAAGAAAATGTTATCGCCCTCTACAAAACTATGATTAAAAATCATGTAAGAGGTACATAATCTCAGATAATGTTTGTTTTAGTACACGCCCGTAATTACACAAGTTAATTGAGATTTGAGAGAGCGTATCTTCTTGTACATGATATCTAGGGCCCACCATCACTTCACCCCAAAAATAATAAAATAAAATAAAGTTACGAGTTCAAAAAAACTTCCTTTCTAGTATATATATGCTTTACGTGACGTGGCCTCTAAATAATTACTTAATTATTCTCATGTAATTGACCAAAATACCCTTACACATTGAAGGGGCATTTCCCGAAGCTCGTTGCCCTTGTCCGTAATTTGCAGATCGGCTTCTCTCTCAGGATTGATTAACTGTCTGCTCTCTCTGCGCGTTCTTTAATCTTAATCGACAACGACACATTCTCTGCTCAATCTCGAATCTCATCTCTCATTGTTTCTTCGATCCTCTCCAAATTGAAGCCTTGGTCCATCGATTAGAGCTTGCTTGATCTGAAATCCACTTTCCATTTCTCTTTCCGAGGTCCAGCTTTGTTGAGATTCGAGGGATGGCGGCTGGGGCAATGGCGACGGCCGCCGGAGCGGCGGTGGTTGTGTACTACTTGTTGAGCCGGAAGCTGGCGGCGAAAGCCGGGGAAGGCGGCGAGGATTTGTCCAAATCGGGCAGATCTGGGAGGAGGAGGGTCGTCCGCCGCCAGGCTCAGGCTCCGGCCACTTGGTTTGAGGCCATTGCGACTTTGTCCGAAACGCTCAGGTTCACTTACTCTGAGACTTTGGGGAAATGGCCCATCGGCGACTTGGCCTTTGGGATTAGCTATCTCATGAAGAGCCAGGTTAACCCCCAATTCTAGATACTTCAAAGAGTTTCGTTTTGTGTGTTTTGAGCTCCGGTTTCATGATTTTCTTCTTGCCTACTCAATTTGGTTGTTAAAGTTTAGGTTTTTAGAGATTTTGTTTTGGTAATTCATGTGTCCTCTATTACTGAAATTTGCTATAGAGTAGTAAGCCAGTAGAGGTAGTTGACTTGGGTGTTTGTTAACTTTGGGTTTACTTATATCCTTCATGTTTGATTGAGCTCAGAGATCACCAGTTGATCCATTAGAGTGGGACTACAATGGGTGTTTACTTGTTTAATCTTATCACGACTTTTTGTTGTCTCCTTAATGTACCATAATTGTATTCAAGTCCCTAGAATTTGTTTCCGGCCTGATTCCTAGTGTAAAGTTTCAGGAATATCATCATTTCTTTACCAGTACTTGTTAATAAAATGATTTTAGAAATCAATAATAAGTAATTGTTTATCCTAAAAGTATCTGTGTTGCTGGTATGCCCCTCTGTACATTGTCAATTGAGCTACTTATTCTGCATCTCTTATTACTGGGCGTCACTTTCTTGCAGGGTAACTTACATGTTGCAAGTGTTTATGCTGGGGATAATTGTGTACAGCTGAAAGGCCCTGAAATTATCGCAGAACTGCATTGTCTCTTGAGGTTGCTGACCCTTTGCATGCTTTTCTCAAAGAAGCCATTTCCAGTGTTTTTAGCATCTGCTGGATACACTCAGGATGACGTCCTTCTTCAGGAGCCCAAGGCTGGGGTATATAACTCTCTCTTATCTATATAATGTTGATGCCTTCTAGTGTTTTAATGCAAGATCTTACTTGACTGGTACTTGAGTTTCCTTGTTTCTGTCTTTTTTTTGAAGAGTTAAGTGTTTCTTGTTTCCATTTTCAGCATAAGCAGTGATCTTTTAAACACCTTATATGACTGCTGTTACTAGCCTACTACTACTCCCATTATAATTTGTGATCATAACTCTAAATTCTAATATGTACCTCACTTGTAACTTGGTTCACTACTGGCCATTAGTTTCTTCTTTATTCCCGCCTTTAGTATGATTTTATCAAAATCTACTTTCATTCTTTCTGATATTTTATTTATAATATTGGGTTAGTTACCTTACCTAAACAATCCTTTTGCAGCTTTTGAAACCTGCTTTCACAATCATAAGGGACAAAACCTCAAAATGTTTTCTTCTATTGATTCGGGGTACTCATAGCATCAAAGATACACTAACAGCAGCAACCGGGGCAGTCGTTCCTTTCCACCATTCGGTTTTACATGATGGTGGGATAAGCAATGTAGTTCTAGG
This sequence comes from Geranium brycei, assembly GCA_036897365.1. Lineage (NCBI taxonomy): Eukaryota > Viridiplantae > Streptophyta > Magnoliopsida > Geraniales > Geraniaceae > Geranium > Geranium brycei. The sequence goes on along the minus strand of JAYMTP010000314.1, from coordinate 27,015 downwards.
ATATGCACATTGTGGAATGGTTGCTGCAGCACGCTGGATTGCAAAACTCAGCACCCCTTCCCTCCTAAAGGCCCTTAGTGAATGTCCTGACTATGAAGTTAAGGTAAATGCTCTGTTTATTGTATATTTGAACATTGTCTTCTTCCCCCCTGCCAATTGGATAAAATTGGCTTTTCTTGAACTTAATCTTAATAAATCTTTGCCTTAATCTAATTCCATCCCTACTTTATTCTGATTATTTACCATATGACCTTAGTCATTTATGTCTGGTGGAATGAGGATGAGAAGTAAATGATGAATTATAGGAGGGGTCAAAGTGGCAAGAACCTATTCATTGTTCTGGACTTAGGAAACATGGAGGGAAATTAATTGTTCAGTGCCACAAATTATTACCTAAGGGGTTTTACGTACATAATGAGCTTTTGGTTGCCAAAACAGTCTCTCCTCATCTTCCTCTCTTTGCATCAGTCCTTTTGATTCAAACTTGTGGGCTTGCTAGGAAGAATTCTGTTTATGATCCCAAACATATTCATCTTCTCTCTTACAGTACCATGTGGGTTCCTGAAGCAAGCACCAATATATATATATATCCTTCTTGAGGAATAAATCTAAATCATTTCTAACTCAACGCCTCCATATCTTTGGTTTATGGCAATGCACAAACACATGTATACTTCATCAAACTTGTATTTCATTTCACCTTTTACTTTCAGATTGTTGGGCATTCACTCGGTGGCGGTACTGCTGCGATACTAGCCTATATTCTTCGAGAACAGAAAGAGTTTTCTTCCAGCACATGCGTCACATTTGCACCAGGTGCATATCTGTCTTCTGATACTTGCCTTCTTTACAACCAGTGAGCTAGTAGTTCCCTTTCTAACCTCTTGGGGACGAAGTAGAGCTGTTGTATATTTGCTGGCAAGGAAAATCTTGCCATATATTACACCCTATTTTATGTAAATAATATGAATATAAAGCTTGAAACCTTGTCTCCAATATTTCTGGATATTTTGGACAGCCTTTTCTCTTAGATTTATCGATGTTTGTCTGTAGCTTAATAGTTTCTTGGTCTTTGAAGCCCATATTATCAAATTAATGTGCTAAACGGCGGTGACTCTGATTAATCAAATTAATATTACTCCCTCCATTCCAATATGTGTCCACTTTCTCATTTTTGTAAGGTATTTAATGTTGGAGTTGGCTTATCTCAGGGATATTGTCTATACTTTATGCATAACTAACTCATCAAAAAGGAAATTGAACTTATTTTGAATGGAGGGAGTATAATTTATTTATGCTTGTATATGAAGTTGGTTGGCTATGGATCGATTGCTTATTTTCTAATAATTCATGCGATCTAGGAAGTCTTACTTGAGTTTTCACTTTTCAGACTACTCACTTAGGACTATAAGAGAAGAATGAATACTCATTTGCGCCCTAATATACTGTAAACCCAATCTTTTTCTGATATTATTCTCATGGGATGGGCTAGTATAATGAAATTATTATTGTTTGTGAGTGTCTTAGAGAGTGTGTCCGCACCCTCGATATGTAACCTCTTATTGCTAGGTTGTGCGATATTTAGAATGCTGATGTACGATTAGCATTTTGCAGGTGCTTGTATGACATGGGACCTTGCTGAATCAGGCAAGCAGTTCATTACTACTATTATCAATGGTTCTGATATAGTGCCTACATTTTCTACGGCTTCAATTGATGATCTTCGCTCTGAGGTATTGATTGACTAATAAAAAACGTGCTCTCTGATTGAGTATCATGATCAACTGTCTCATAATACCCTTTAAATACTGTACAATTAATTATGTGAAGTGTTAACCATAGGTCACAGCTTCATCTTGGTTAAGTGATCTGCGGGGACAGGTTGAGCGTACAAGAGTGCTCAATGTTGTTTATCGTTCTGCGACTGCTCTGGGATCCCGTCTTCCATCGATAGCTAGTGCAAAAGCAAGGGTTGCCGGTGCAGGTTTACTTCTACGACCCGTCTCCAGCAGCACTCAGGTAACATCTAGTTCACTGTAAGGTTGGCAATACTTTAAATAGCATGTCCATATTCCAAAAACAAATGATGTTTGTATTTGGCTTCATTTCAATGCACACACATATTCGGCATCCATCTTTAAAGCTCTGAGGTTTGCTTACATCCTGTACGCAAACAGGCAGCCAAATAATAAAACTATTTCCTGGATTCCAAAACTGTGTCTTCCTAAATTCTTTTAGCACCCATGCTGTCTAGACAAGACTACATTTAAACCAAGCCGTATTATTAAAGTGTATGTGCTTAGTAATGTTGGCTTTTAGTAATGGATGACACTAGGCTGACATCTTTGCCGCTCTGCTTTCTCCTCATATCTACCTGATTGGTAATTTGTAGGTTGTGATGAAGCGAGCACAGAATGTTGCACAAGCTGTTGTCAGAACCAGATCAACACTCTCGTCATGGTCTTGCATGGGTGCACGACGTCGTAATGTGGGCACAACACTAGGCTCTAAAGTAGAGGACTTGTCTGAAGCTTCATCTTTGATACCTGAAAGAGCATCTGCAGAGAGCCCAGTTGCAAACATAATGGAATGTAATTCAAGTGGGGGATCAGGACACGACGATACAGATGAAGAGGTAGAGCTTATCTCAGCAAACAGAGTCCTCACAACATCCGCTGTGTTGGACATTACAGAAGGTGAATTGTGGTATGAATTGGAAAAGGAGCTCCAGCGGCAAGAGGATGTCTCAGCCAAGGAGGAAGAAGCAGCTGTGGCCAAAGAAATCACAGAAGAAGAGAATGTCCTGGCTGATGCAGTAGAAAGTCAAAGGCCCGTGTCTCCCTCAGATGGTATGGAAAGCCACCATTTCTATCCTCCGGGTAGAATCATGCATATTGTTTCAATACCTTCTTCACCTGATCACGAGCCTGTTACTAGTTTAGATCACGAAGAGGCTGCTGAAGAAGACGTTGGCATATACGAGACACCTAGAGAGCTTTACAGTAAGATCCGACTGTCGAGAACGATGATTAAGGATCATTATATGCCAATGTATAAGAAGATGATTGAACTATTGATCAGGGAAATGGAAACGGAAATGGAAGAAGAGGATGAAATCTGTAGCTTGTAATGTGAAAAAGGGTGATTTATAGGGATATGATATATGTATACATACATTCATTTGGATGGCATATAATGCTTAGGTTTCAATGAAGTTTGTATTTGTTAGTCTCTTGATTCATTAACACAGAAATCCACTCCTCGCCCACCACAAGGGAACAAACGCTCTCAACCCATCACCAATACTCCTCAGTGGAGCTGCACAATCCAACTCTACTTCCAGTTTCCAACACCCCATCAGACCCTCAGTTTCTTAGGGGACTATTCTGTTATGCGGAGGTGACAGACATACCCATCTCTCGACTGAATTTTCATTCTCTCCTTTCTTGTCGAAAACTTGATTATAGCCATCTCTGTGAGTTGGATAGCGACATGGACATGTCAATCTCACAGACGCCGAATCATCAGAGGTCTCTAAAGGCTCAGTAGTAACCGCAGATTTGATCTTCAATATGAGGATTATCTAGTGGAATGTTAGAGGTATAGCCTCCTTACAGAAATTAAGAACCATTGCCACCAGCCATTATCCCAATTTTATGTTGTTTCAAGAAACTAAATGTGATTCGGTCTCACCTTTATCCCAACAAACTGTAGGTGATTACTATACCATAAGTCAAGAGGTTACATTTAGAGAACCTAGCTGGTTTTCATCATCAAACATTATTGCAGAAGTGAATATATACATGTATCTATTTCTTGAGAGAGAAATCTGCAATGGAGTAGTGATCAGCAGAATGAAAGAAGAGGCAGATTGCAGAGATATCATCCATGGCCATCCCACGCCTCTTACGCTTCCAAGCGCGTGCTGCGCTTTCCACCAACTTTCTTGCCGATTTCTCCCTTTCCGGCGTTGAACCAACAATCTCCACTGCCTCTTGGTTTGATATCACATCCCATACCTACACAAACAAACAAACACAATAATTATAGAATGTCACGCTCAATTGGTGTTTATGTTGACTGAAGATGTGAAGTGAAGTTACCCCATCGGTGGCCAAGATGACGAATTGGTCATTTGTGGTGAGGAGTCTCTGAGTAACGCCAGGAACAGAGATGAGACCAAAGTCCTTGAGACTGTAATCACCAAAGGCTCTAGAGACAGCAAGTCCTGGTGACTCACCATTCGGCATCCAAACCCTGTAAACTCCCGGTTCGTCTTCTAAGCAGAACACTCTCCCCTTTGACTTTTTTATCCTCTCTGCCTCCTCTACAAATATGTATATGATATCAAATATTTATGACCTTGTTTTGAAGCCAAACTTTTTTATATTTCTGTTAGTTAGATAACCAACCAGGTATATTGGGCTTGAAATCGACTGTCAGCTGAACTGCGACTAATTTGCCATCACCACCACCTGCAGTTGTTGCCAGAACAGCCCGAGAGTCTCCCACATTTGCTATGATGAGATGTTCACTCTGAAACCATAAACTTAAGTTTATTTGCTATCCTCTAATATAGATAGATAGCCAATGTTGTATTTGTAAACAACCTACTTGTCTGACAATTGTTAACGCTGTGGATCCACTACGGAAGGAGTCAATCCTGGGATGGTGTTTGAGCTCCTCATCAATGGCAGCGTACGTTTTAAGGTAAGATTTCTTCCATATATTAAACCTCCAATCCATTTCATGGTCATGGTCATGATGATGATCATGATTGAGTAGTGAAGCTTCTTCAGTAATGGCTTCTTGCCAGTTGCATAGCAAAGAAGAAGGCACTGAGACCCTAATCTTCTTGGACACAAGATGGCCCCATGATCCATGCCCATCAAATATGCCACATAGTATCATGTCTTGTTGGCATCCAAACTCCTACATATAACATATCACATATACCATAACATCATGAAAATGAAAAGGAAAAGGAATTAGAAACAAATGAATGTGAGAGTAGAGATGAAACCTCCCACACAACCAAGGAATCTTGGTTAATTCCCTTAGTTCCTCTCTTGGAGCAAACTGAAGCAAAATTCTGAGACTTGTGGGAGTGAACAGTTCCACCCGAACTCAACATCAACTCATTCTTCTTTGCTTCCTTTGCCAATGCCTCCGCAGCTTCTCTTCCAACATTACTACTATTATTGTTCTTCCCTTTCTTCATCGACACCAGAAGCCCTGGGAATAGCACCATTTTTTCCTTCCTTTCTACACCCATAAAACAATTCAATAACCCAATTTTTGTCACACATTAATGTAAAATTGGATCATATATACCGTGTTGGACTCCACAATTAAAAAGCTAGGATTGTTAGTTGGGTACTCTACACATGCCTCATGTGTCATTTTACGCGTGGGTTTTTTTCAGCTCACTACCCTTCACGTGGGCCATAATAGGACATGTCTTATGCATGTACGCCTTCTCCCCCTCACGTGACCCACAATTCAAGCGGGCTTACAAGGGAGCAGAGCCACGGGAGGCGAGGCTCACCAACACATACCCAAATCGACTTGCTCTGATACCGTGTAAAATCGGGTCACACTCTACAACTAAGATGTCAATCTGTTAGTTTGATTTTCTCCAAACCTTTATATACACTCTTTTTATTTCAAATTCTTCTTATGTGGGTTTAAACAATCTCAACAATTAATGACTCAAACTTTTCATTCCCTTATCTAATGAATTCAACCTTATAAAACAATACCCATTTCATCTATGGTTGAAATGATCAAAACCCACAATTTCTTTTAACTTTCTTTTCTTTTTCTTGCACCCAAACAACATCTGTTTGTTTGGTTTCATTTATGTTGGAAATCCCACAATTTAAATTTCACTCTTTTATCCTTGCACCCAAACAAGACTCTAAGAGATCCAATCCACAAACGATCAAGAACCTAAAACTTGAAAACATATAGAAAGACACTCACCTTTTGTTCTCCAAAGGTTGTAAGCAAGTTGTTGATGATCGGTTACACACCGGAGAGCTGACCGGTTCTCTGGATATCGCCTCCGATCGACCGGCGACTCCTCAGGGACTCAACAGCTTCTTCGTTTACCTTATACTTCATTTTTTGTTTTTGTCCACAACTTGCAATCCCAAGTGCTGCTACTATATGTGTCACGGCTACAACAAATGACCAAAACACCCTTCACTTACAGAAATAAAAGATATGAACTCCAAGGGCATTTGTATCTTTTCAATCAAATGTGACGGCACTCTCTTTCCATTTAAGATTTGCCAAATTGTTAAGAGGAACTGGTAATAATCATTATCTAGAGAAAAGTCGGTCCGTGGCGGCAATTGTTTAAGTTAACTTTGTGGTTAGAAATGGGTTTGAAATTAAATAATGAAGTTAATTGGAAGAGTGGTTAATTAGATACGATTGGTTAAAATAATGTTGTGATTGTGAAAGGTTTTGTGGAATTAAAATAGAGGGGAAATGATTAATTAAAAGGACAGCTAATGGGGTTAATCTAGTAACCTTCATAGTGTTGATAGATTATGATATCTTGTAACCTTATAAAAACAAAAGGGAAAAGAGGAAAACATATTTATGATATCTTGTGGTTTGCAATGAATCGGAACGAAAACAAGATGGCTATATGTTGGCCAGTCGATATCAAGGGGACCGCATCAAAGCCTAATTGATGATCAAATCTGAACCATAAACCCATTTTTTTAAATATTAGGTCGCTTTTCTTAATTACTCTTGAATTCACTTCACTTAAATACTATTTTGAGCCTCGAACTCTGATCAGTGCCAACCGCTAGACCACCCTCAAGTTAATTATAAATTCATTTGATCATTCTAATTTGTATAAGTTGCAGTTTTAAAAAACAAGAGATAATTATTAATGATTATGTTTAAGTTTGACCAATTTTCCAAGTGACTATGCCCAAGTTTAGAAACTGTTCCACTTCCTGTGTTTTATAATTTGCATTGTCATAGTTTTGTTAATTTTCAATTTATTTTAAATGTAAAATAATTAAAATATTATTTATGGCTAAGAGGGAGAGAATGATAATTATTTGATGATTCTAAAAATAATGCACGAAAATTTACTATATTTTTCTACGTACTAAAGTTAACTGAATTATAAGGGTACAAAGAAATAAAATGTAAGAAATCATAGAATCATTTTAAATTAGGGTATGGTAATCTGAAAAATGTCAAACTTTGGTTTAGTCCTCTATAATTATAATTAAAAAAAAATTGAGACTATTATCTTCGGGTTAATTTAATAAATGGTCAAATCTCTCATTTCAAATTGATTACTTCCTAATGTTTCTTTTTGTTCATAGATAAGATTTAAAATATGGTTTTCAAGTTTTTATTGACTAATTTTATGATTAGAACCAACGACCAACCTTTTTTAGCACATCCGGTACAAGGCCGACAACATAATTTCCTTTGTCGTGGATTGAAATTCTCAAGCATTGATGAACCTCTCTAATGGGAACCCAAACACAAAGTACATAAAACAACAACTCTTAACCCTTACGAGCTAAGCCCAAATCCTCAAGTGGCTACAAAATCCAACCATAGTCAAGATAATCAAACCCTGAGGAAAGCAACACCAAATACCCTGACTGAAAATGACCTCACATTATGTCTCATTATTCCATGTTCTCTCTGTCAAACCACCTAGAACCTCAGCAGAAGACAAGGTTAATCATGTACAAAACATGAGAACACAAGGACTGATAAGCTGAGACTAAACAATGATGACGTCTAACTTAACCAACAAAAGACATTTGTACATTTACTACTAACGACTACAACTCTTCTTCTCCTCCTCCTCCTCCTCCTTAATAAAAACCCCCCGTGCTCAACTAGCTTGGCGTTAAGCGATCTTGTAAAAATCGAACTCAGGGAACTAGACTATCAACACGGCAATGTCTTTTCAAGTCGCATCTTCAAGCCCCGGTCTCTTTCCCTTAACCAATTTTTGAACTACTACATTTCACTTTTGGATTGATCATCCGAGTATCTAAAATCTTGTAAGGTGTGAATATGAGCTTCCCTTCACCAGTCACCTTATGTAGGAGAGTCGCCAATTTATTATTGTAACTGAGTTCTCTTGAGGAGACACGTGAAATATTGAGTGAATTTTTGAATCAACATGCAATCTCAACTTATATATCACTCCTCTTTTCTTAAGGATATGATAGAACCCATAATACCTTAGTACTCTCTTTCATATCTTTTCTCGTACGCAAGAAACTTCATCATTTCCCCGGCAGCTTCAATATTCTTTTTTAGTAGTTGCTTCAACATTTATTTGTGGTTTAAGCATTCCTCTAATTTGGTGGTTGATTTGAGTGTATTTTTCATCTCCACTCAAGCCAAATCTTCTCACAATTAACTCGATTTCTCCCCGATTTTAGGATGTTTTAGCTTATTTTGAGTACTATTATACACACTAAGGGTTTTTGATTGATTTGAAGGAAAACATGTCATTTGAGGGCACATCAAAACATAAACGAGTCCGGGAGATGACCTGAGGTCAAGCCGAGGCAAAATGGAGTAAAGAAGGAGCAGCAGAAGAGACTCACGACAGTTAGAGTCACAACACCCAGTCGTGACTGACTGAGTCGTGAGTAATGGAGAGGAGAGAAGGAGAGCTTGCAAGCAACTCAATTCACGATAGCTCGAGTCACGACACCAAGTCGTGACTCTCGAGTCGTGAGTTTTGGGCACCTGATCAAGCGATCAAGTTGCAGGAGGCCAAGTAACGACACCCGCAATCATGACGCCCTGTCGTGACTAGTGGAGTTGTGAGACGCAGAGCCTGAAGAGCTGAGAAGTCGAAGGAGTCAAGGGAGAGTCACGACACCCTACCGTGACTTCCCCTGTTGTTAGCTGAAGTGGCGAGACGATTAGACTGACATGAAGTCACGACACCCCGACTAAAGACTCTAACTCAAGACTTCATGGCGTTACTCTCTCACAATTGACTCCGGGAAATCAGGAGAAGAAGTAATGGCACAGGAAGTCACGACTCCCTGTTGTGACTCCACTTGTCGTTACTCGCGCGCAGAGGTTCAAATTCTGCATAATTTGAAATTCCTCAATTACCCATTAGATTGTGTAGGAGTATTTAAAGGAGTAAGGGCATAAGATTTTTGAACCTTACTAAGAATTTTACACACCTTTCTCTCACTACATAATTGACCAATTGAGATCTAGAGAGAAAAGTTGAAGATTTGAAGATCTAGGAGTTTGGAGAAGAAGAAGGAGCTAGAACCACTCAATCTTGCATGTAATAGTTACCGTGTGGTTTGTAAGTGAAATAAATCTTAATTTCAATCTTAAATTCAAAGTTCTTAAGTTTTTGATCAAACTATTGTTCTTAGTTATTGTTGAGGATTGAATTGAGACAAGCACTTGATTGTTCTGGCTTTACTTATTAATTGAGCATTAGAGGATTAGTGAGATAGCTAATATATGTTTGATTGCTAGAAATTGGTGAGATTGCCAATTCAGGTTTGTTGAGATCTAAGAGTGACTTTGAGATTTGCATGAGAATAAGATTGATAATGATGACTGAGATGATGATAATTGATTGCATGTTGAATTTGAGCATGATTGGCTATCTTATTAAGGATTGGGATGTAAATAGAAAGGGAATTAATTAGAATTGGAGTCAATTGCATGAATTGGTTAAGGATAATTAGAATTTGAGACTTGCACTACATATCTTAGTGATCCATCTCCCGTGTAGGCCTTGATGGTGATTTGATCTTAGGGTGGCACTTGATCTAGGGATTAGAGTAGTGTGGGCTCGGATTTACATCTTCGAGAGACAAGGTGGGTACGAGGGTGATAGCCATAGGTGCATAACGCCAAAAGCTAGTTGTTGTGATTTCCTAAGACTAAGCACTTAGTTCGATAGGTGGTTAGATCTTTAATCTCCTCGGCGGGTAGATTTTAGGTAAGAAACACATTGGTGTACCCCAAAAACTAATTTAATTCCTTAACTTAGACTCATGCAATTCAACGCCAATTCATGACATTTCCCGATTACCTCCTTCCCAATCGCTTTTTTCAACGGGAAAGTTTGCGATTATATTGATTTGCATGCATGTGACATTCGTTTGGTTAGACTTAGTTGATACAAGATTCCCACCTTCACACTTATTTGTTTCTCAAGTCCGAAATGAGTAGTAATATTTTTTCCTTTTCGAGTAGTAATATTTTTTCTTGCTGATAAAAAAAGATTTTGTTTTAATAAAAAATTGAGATGCCAACATCGATTTCTCTCCCCATCTTCTTCGGCCAAGTCATCGATGACAGAGTCACCTTATACTCACAGGATGGGGTAAAACAAATCTTATCCATCAATGACATTGTAATTGTCCAATTCATTCTTTTCAGTGGCGCTCTGGCAAAGCAACACCTCGACATGAAGTCATCACTGACGTCCATTTTACTTGATTATAAATCACTTCAGAGGAACAATTTCGGAGCGTTGGAAGAGGTCAAATGAAGACTTCATGGGAACGAGGTTACTTCCAGAGTTTTCGGAGTTGTCATATCTCCATCTCGTTGGAAATTGAAGACCACAACTCGTTAATGCCGACCAAATGTTCGGAGTTGCAAATTTGTAAATGAGGCAATGGCATCACGCTAACATCATCATATATGTTCTTTTTATAAAAGTGTTTATTTAATAAATATGATTTTTAAAAATTTTAGTTGAGGTTTGAGTTTGGATTTGAAATTCGTGGCTAGGGTTTGTGGATTATGTAATTTTCTAAGAATTGAAGGGCCCTTCAATTTTTAGAAAAGTACATAGTCTAGCGGTGTTTGCAGCTCTATCACCAACCTCTTGCACTCTGTCATTGTAGCGCTAATGACCAACTCCTCGACTTCGTTCAAATTCTCATCTTTTTTGGCATCTCTTTCAAGTCGGACATCTTGACATGGGTCAACTGCATCTACGATATGTTGTACAACATTTATGTTCGAACTGGGATGTAAAAAAAAATACTGAGCACTAACATCCCTATTGCTACTCTCCTTGACTTCTCCGAATTCACCGTATTCTGTCCACACTGTACACGTACTCAATAGCCCTTTCTTAAGTGAGTGGAGATGGTATTCATATCATAGACACAAATATTGCAATATGTACTACACGGACACCTAAATCTATCCGGAGTCAACCATTTTTTCTCGCAAAATTCATAAAGCCTATCAACCCCTCTAAAAACGTATCTGACGGTCTTTTCGCTCTCATCCATGATCGATCCATTTCCTAATTTTACTACTCTATCATGCAAAACACAAACATTCAATATATAATAATACTTTCTATGCTATATTCAACAAAAAACATGACAAGATTTAATATATACATAACATACCTTTGTAATAGGCAAACACAGTACAGTCTCATCGTTTGACGATGATGAACGGATTTTGTTTTCCACACTCACACACCACTTTCCCGAAAAATTCTCCCAAATTTTGTTTTCACAATGACACACCACTTTCCCAAAAAATTCTCTCGGATTTTGTTTTCTCAATGACACATCTTTTTCCCGAAAAAATCTCTCCAATTTCACCCAAACAATTCTCCCATAATTCTCACAATAATTTATACCAAAAGCTCTCACAATGAGTGCTATTTAAGCTACTAAAAATTTTTGGGTACCATAATTCACCAACGAGCATAAAACAATCATTTTAAGAGCCGTTATAGCAGATTAGACCATTGTTTTGTGCTGCAGAAAGTGGACAACCTATGGCAGCGTGCTTAGAGCGGATCACTGCCATAATGAAATTAATTGGTAGCGAATATAGGGAGTTCGATGCCTTTAATTTATTTATGGCAGCATACGTGGAAGTACGATGTCATTAAGAAATTAAGGCAACGAGCTCCCTGTATTCACTGCCAATTAATTTCTCTGTGGCAGCGATTACCTTCAAGCAGGCTGCCATAGGTGCCAAATTGGTGTAGTGGGGGCAGTTTAGAGATGTCAAATAAACTAACAAAGTTATAGATGTTTTAATTAACAAACCATAAGAAAATAATATGATATAGTTTGTACTTGAGAAATCATAAATGTGATACGAATTAAGTGAATAGTTTAGGGGTATAATTCTTTGAAAGTTAATAATTTTTCGTTAAAAATTATTAAGTCACGATAAATTGTCTGGTTTATAAAATTAAAATGATAATGAGAATCATTTTTGGACAAAGTCATACAAAATGGCTTGATTGTGACCCTATGATTACAAAAGGATATGCTTATAACTTATAAGCGATGTTTAAGTGTGACTTCGTTATAAGCGATGTTTTTGCTAGAAAGAATTTTTGTTAGGAAAGTTAATGGTAATGTACTAAGTCATACACAGAGAAAAATATAAAATACGACATACGGAATTAATAAAGTTTATCTTTTATTTAAGGAGTAAATTAAAATATAAGGGTGTGCCAATTACAACTTAAAAAGTAGTTTGTACTTGATTAGAACTTAATTTATGATTTGTTACAAGGTTTGGTCAAACTTTGTTTATGATTTTTTAACAAAATATAAACAAGTTTCTACCACTGACACAAATGATTATGTTTACTACAATATATAGGTCTTTTATGATACACATCTTAGAGCTCCACATTTTGGTTGACAACAATCTTTTGTTTATCAGGTCCTTTCTCTGTACTAACTTTTCTTAACCCAATCTCATTTCAGCATGTATCTCTCTATCAACGTATCCTAAACTTAATGTTTACACGTAAAGAAGTGTTAGAATTTTACATCTCCCTATTACCTTGCCATGATTTATAAAACTTTGTAAGAATAATTACGGTTTACATTGGTTAACTATACCAAATTTATAATTCACATCAGTATTGTTTGAAGTGCTCCAAATTACATATGTAATATATTACATTTTTTTTAAATTGTTGCCATGTTAAATATTTAGCAAAATGACAAAAATGTATCTGAACTTCTATAAAAATATAAAAAAATCATAATTTTTTGAATTAAAATAAAATTACAATTAAATGATTGGGAAGTCATGACAATGTTAGTAGTGTTCAAGCTATAGCCTCACAATTTTGGAGCTCAAATGGTCGTTAGACCTCCACACCACATTCGACTAATCCTACCCTTCCAACGACCTTCCTCACCCAACCTTGTTCGTGTGTCCATCTCCAGGGCAACCATATCTGCTCTGACCAGGCAAGCTTGAATCAAATTTGGCCGGGAAATTCTTGATGTATGGGAAAATTTGACCAGACGTCGAGGAAGTAACATATTATGAGACGATAACCTATTGGGTCGCAGCCTTCGTTCGTGGGCAGCTAGATCAGCTAGATCAGTTGAAAACGATCCAAAATTGCTTCATTGCCCATGCTAATAAACAATATCATATCTCATCGTAACTTTGCGGCTGCCCCTCCTTGATCCGTCCCTGGCGGTAGAGATAGACCTTACCGGACAAATGGCAGTCAATCCATTAGCATCACCACATAAATAATGATATAACGTCTACATTGAAATTTTGTAATGGAATATCATTCAATTCTGTATTGTATTGAAAAGTTAGGAACAATGTGAATCTGAGTTCCAAATGGTTACTTATTCAATTTGAATCGTACAACAATCTGTAAACACTATAAATAATAAATACATTAAAATGGAAGGAAAAGAAAGAGACCCTGTCCGTCTACCCTATGCCCTATATGCAAATTGAACAAAACTTTCATGAAACAAAAAAGTATAAATGAAAGCTGTAGTATAGATAATCGGAAGCTTCCTCATCCATCCCCTAATGAAAAACTTGCGGAGATGCATAATATTCACTCTCGTTAAAGACAGGTCTCAGATCTTCTTTGCACATGAAATCCAACGGGAACGAAACAAGATGACCCTTCACCGACTCTAGTCTCTCCATGGGATCCGTCTTTTTTACATCCCCATTTTGATACGAGTCCAACTTCTTCGGGGCTATTCCTAAATCAATTGTTGTATGGCCAAGTTTTTCCTTTAAGGACACCATGTTTTGTCTGAGTGCAGATCTGGAAGGTAAATCATATTTGGACAAGATAAGTTAGTTATACAAGTCGGGAAATGAACCGTGTGAGTGCATGTGTGTGAGAGAGATCATTGTACCTGGAATTTATGAGATCATTGGGTATGCAAGCAAAGACATCCTGGTAGATTGCCGTGTTTGTCTGTCAATTGAATCAATGGTTACAAGGACGATTAATACATATAAGAATCAGCACAAAACCCTTATGCCGTATATTATACTCTCACCTTTGCAGTTGCCATCCAAATGTCCTTGTATGTGGAATCAACTATGGGGTCCATTATTTGATTGATCTGATGAACAAACACATGACCAAATTGTTTGAGGATAATTTGGATGGAAAATGTAAATGAAAAGAATTTATATAAATTACTAACCCCTCCCGCACGAAGACCAAGATGTTCGGACCATAGCGAGAGGCGAATACTCTGAGAGAACTTTCCAGCCTTCCACTGTTTTCCTCCCATATAAGAATCAACCAACTCTTTGTCTTCAATAAGTACGCCAATCTGAAACAAGCGAATTTGTAACAATATGCATGACATTCATTTTGGGATGGTGAGAGTATTATCATCATTACAAATACTGTCAATTAGGGTTCTAGGGTTACCTATTTAGGGTTTACTAATTTGCATTAGTAGTATATTTCCTATTATTATAATATAGTAGTATTAGGGTTAGGTTTCCTATTATTAGTCACCCAAGCATCAAAAGTGGGCCAAAATAGCATCTCTATTAGTCCACCTTTAGCCAAACTGTTACATATGCTAATTGGGTATAAAAAACTCTAAAAGGCACATGCAACTTAATGATTGGTCTGAAATGACAAACTATTTTGCCTCACTGGACTAAAGAGCTTTAGTGACAAATGATGATTTCTCAAACTTCAGGGACCAAAATGGCCGATAGTTCTATATTGGAACTTTGGATTAATGTTTGACTTTGGCCTTTAAGATATATTGAAGTTGAGCTTGAAATTTGAACTAGTATTTTGTTCTATGTGAGCCCATAACAGTAGAGAATACTATTCAAGTTGAGGCTGGTGACCGACATCATCTTTTCCTAATTGAAAAGCAGAAGGAATGATCAATCTACCAACATTTCAAGCAGACAATGTAAAAGGATCGAAGAATGAAGTGATACCTCAGAATCTCTTGATCCAAGTAAACTTCTGTCATTAATGTTAGCGGATCCAATTAGACTTATGCAGTCATCCACTATCATGATTTTACTGTGCACATAAACCTGCAAAGATAGTAAAACAGCACATGAAGAAAAATCGCAAGCTAAACTTTGGGTACTTCACCACAAAGACATTCATATACACAGAATATGCAGATTTACGAATGAAAATAGCAGTGAATCTATGTGTTGCATTTGCAGCTAGGTGCATATATTAAAAACAAATACCTGACTAGAGGCCACAGGACCACCATCAAACAGTCTACCATATGATCTTAAACCATAGAAAGAAATGTAATCATGTGTTCTGGGACCAAGAAGATCATAAAGATTATGCAATATTGAATTCTGTCCTCTGCAAATGGTTCGATACTGCCAATGCATAATGGCTCTGACAGAAGCAGCACCGCCATCATCAAGGCCACCCTGTTAAAATGTGAAAATCACATAAAGATGTGAGTATCTAAACTCCATGGAAGGAAATGGAAAATGTTAGTTTAGTCCTAAGTTGTGATTTTTTTGTCCAATTTACTCCTAATATTGAGCAAAGTATTGCAAACATAGGACTAAGTTGAAGAAAATAAGGTCAAACTTTTGGACTAAATTGGGAAAACATCACTTATGAACTAATGTGGAACATAACCGATAAATTTAGGACTAAATTGGAATAAAACACATAAACTTAGAGACCTATTTTGGAATATTATCCAAAGGAAATAACATAGTTTATAACCTGAAAACCTGGCAGCAGTGGTATGACAATAATAACTCTGAAACACTTCTTATCATTATATGCTCGCATAATCCGCCGGTATAGGGCTTCTAGCACACGATTTCGTATAATTTCATCCCCTGACAGACCTGATATGAAAAATTGATTCTGTACACATGTTTCCCAAGAACCAAACATCAGTTAGGATTATAAACAAAGAGAGAGAAAGAACTTTTACAAGACTCATCTCATACACGTCACAATTCTGATAAGAATAACACAAAAGGGAGCATATATAGAAAGGTGTGAGAATAGAACTTATCAATAGAAATTTCAATGAGGTAAATCTTTTAAGGCCTAACAGGCAAATTATTATGAGATGAGATCATTAGCTTATCACCCAAACCTTTGCACTGCTTGATATAAAAAAACATAATCCAGCTTTTACATATGCCATCTATCTTCTCTACCTATTTTCCTTTACAACAAAACAATAGGCCTTCACCTGAATGCGTTAAAATTTCACCTCACTGGCTATACACCCAAATATAAAACCACACTGTTTCTGTTGACTCTCTTTCTATGACTCCCTAACAATTTGTTAATAGTATTCCACGACACATATTCTAGCTAAAGAGCAACCAGTATCTACACGAAATTTCAATGAAATGAAGTGAGTTTTAATATGGATATTTGATTTTTCATTTAAATAAGTCGAGACAAAAACTATAAATGATGTGCTTTATTGATAATTCTTCTTCCTCTAATACAATGAGATAACCCTTTATACAGGGAATACACATATACTGATCAGGAAACTAACAACTAATACGAAAAAAATAACCTAAATACTAACAATAGGATACCTTGATTGACATGCGCATGGTAAACATTTTTATTAATTATTGTATAACCGATAAGTATGCAAGAGTTCACAGTTATCAGATCAAGGTCTGACAACGTTAAATGCGTATGGTGCCTAAACCCTTCCCCGTTTATGAGAAAAAACCTGAAAGAAGTTGTTATAAAAATCAAAGGTTCCTATCTTGGTCTTTATGCTACTGAAGACAAGACTTCTCCAAGAATCAGCTTGCAAATAAAGTAAAACAACTAACTATTAACTTATTTCTCATTAAATTCTTTTTTATCAGCAAAAGACTATTAAAAAAGAGTACGCAAGTTCCTGAAAAGGGAGCAAAGCACGCAAGGCCAAAGAAAACAACTAACGTTCAACTTATTTCTCTCAATAAATCCAAGTCCAAAGATTACGCCTTAAGTTCACTACACATTTACATGTGGCTGAAAAAAATTAATTGCATCCATCATCTATTTGATATGAGAAATGAAAAGATTTGCATAAAATATACATACTTCCTGGAACACAAATTTGCATTCTTCCAAATTGGATGGAAGCATAGATAACAGAAGAAGGAAAGTTAATTATTTGACAATGATATTCTTGTGCAGTAGAATAATGCATAAGATATATTCCCCGTTATTCACCTTTCTTGTGTACAAAACAGTTACTGCCATTTTTCTTACATATTACCGAACATATTTATGTATGTACGAATGGGGTCTTCTTCCATCCTTCCTACCAAAGAGAACCTAATTTGTGGTCCTATTAGCATCCTTAGAGATTAATTTATGATTCCATAGTAAGCTAAGTTCTCAAACAGTTATCCCAAAAGATGATTAATAATACTATGTTTTCAAGCACGATAAGGGATTGCATGCAATCCAATGATGAAAAGCATGTTGCATTCTCAAAGTATTCCATTGAATTAGTGAATATACATTGTGATATAAAGACCGTAAACCTTACTATATACCTCAATATAGATGAAATGTTCAGCTTTCTCAATAAGAGAGCAATATGCACAATGAATGCTCTCTTCAATCTGGCTCGTTCCAGCAGACCACTGACTGACACTCCTGATTACCTGAAAGTTATAGTTTCACAGCAATGGAAAAGAAATAAGTACAATGTTGGCTGCATACAGTGTAAAAAGCAAATAGACCACCAAGGTACAATCACATTAACTACAAAGTAGTCATTAGACAGGCACCAATCAGATTATGTCTATTCTACTATTTCAGTTATTATTCTCTACCACGAGATTTATGGACTACTTTGTCACTTGTAGCATGTAGCACCTTAAATTATTATTTTTAATGGAGGGGTAGAGAACCCCACTAAGCATTCAAAGTATCATTGACATTGCACCATAAAATCTTTCATAAGCATTGCTTACTTGGGAGTCCTAGTTGCTCTTATTGGATTCATAAACAAGGTTTTGTGAAATAAAAAGGTTTGTGCAGAAAAATAATAATGCACCAATCATACCTTAAACAATGTCTAAGAAGAAAATTTGTGAGACACTGATGATTTCCAACAAGAATGATTTTATATGAAGTCTTAGTGCATCACAACACACCTGACAGCGGCATGAAGCACGAGGACCAACTTGTCCACTATCATCTGCAGACCCAACCTGATCACCCCGCTCTTGTGTTTCCCACCAATCTGAATCAGATGACACAGGACCAGACTGTGCTGCAAGATCAGGAGACGTTCTCACACAAAGATCTGAGGTATTCCCATCATCTACAAAGCCTTTCATCGGTGTATCTAATATTTCTTGTTCACTTTTGGACTTTCTAAGGGAAAAGGAAACACTCTTATTAGGGGCAGAGTCCAACGCATTTAGAGGTGGGCCCCTATGTGACCCATCCAAGCCATCAGATTCCTGAGGCAGAAGCAGTGGGATATCTTGGTAGGAGGACTTAGAGTTAAATGAATCTTGTCTCTGAATTTCTTTACTATTGTCATTAATGATCTTTGTTTCAGTCTCCGACTCCATCTCCCTGTTTCTTCCCATATAGTGCGGAATAACCATGTGGTGCTGAGGCATAAGCAATGGAATCGCCTCCTCATATGGTGCTTTGTTTCTCTGAATAAAAGGCATATCTATATCAAAATGACAAGCTAAAAAAAATCCTACCTACAATTAATACCAAATGTAGTATATATGTAACCTTTAGAAATATTCTAATTTAGTCGCAAGTTGATACGTATTCTTCCAATGTAGTCCTAAGTTATGATTTTGTTTCAATTTAGTCCAACCATTGAGCAAAGTATTCCAGCTTAGACCCATGTTTGGAAAAATTGTTTAAATTAGTCCCTGCATCAACGATGAGGACTTACTTCTAACAATACTTTTCCAAACATAGGACTAAATTGGAACAAAAATAGGAAAAAAGCAGGTCAAACTTAGGACTAAATTCGAACAAAACGGATAAACTTAGAACTAAATTGGAACAAAACACATAAACTTAGATTTAAATCAAAACAAACGTATAGGACTATTTTGGAACATGTTCTTTCACCTTAGCATAGTTCCAACGTTGAACAAAATGCCTAGCTATATCCCGGCAAGGTGGCCCCCAAAGGGCACAATGGACATCATGCCAAGGCATACGTGGATATTTTTCACGGTCCACTTCATCCTTCATTGCATCTTCCCAAGAATTTGGCTCGGATTCTCTGAAAAAGTTGTACTGAAGATCCATTAAAATGAACAAACCCCACAAATCAAGCACTGGATTTTGTTACATTCAAATCAAAACTCATAAGCATTAAGATGTTCCACTTTCGGGATTGTGAATAAGTGTCCACTTAATGCGTTGCCTGTCCCTATTTAAGTGTTTATTTTCCTTTTAAATAAGGAAATTGTGGTTGGATTACCAATAAAATCTTCTAGATAAGTTACTTACATTAACTCATTTATTACAACAAAGAGACGCGGAAGTCGAAAGTCAACGATTAACCAATTTATCCTCAACAGCTACAAAATGTCAAATAAGACATTTATTTTAGGATGAGGGGAGTATTTTATGGTCAATATTATCATTTCAGCTTCAGGTAATAACACTATAATCAACGCGATATGTTGGGTCATATGGCAAACAGCTCAGTTCTATATAAGTGAGGTCTTGAGTTCAAATGATGCATTTCATTTTCCCAACTTGGGAATTGATTCTCTCCTCTTATTATAAATTGTTTATTGCTGATAAAAAAATCAGCATGATGCTGGCTCAAATGAAAATGGATAGATATTAGCGGTTTATGCTCCATAAGAGCATCTCACATGCGACTCCCTACAATAGCTTTTAGCTATTGTAGGGAGTGAAAATGTAAAAATTGCACTCCAATGGAGCTCCCTACATGACTCCCTACAATAGGGAGCTCCTCACACTCTCTCTCATATTGCTTTTTTATTTTTTATTATACTTTCTCTTACTTTACTCTCTCTCTTACCAACTTTTTATTATTAAAAAGTAAGAAATATTATTAATTATAGTATATGTAGCTTAAATGTAGAGAACATGGTTGAAGTTAAACATGAAAAAGTGGCTCTCTACCGTAATTCCAATGCAAATTACTCCCTATATTATTTTAAATATAGGGAGCACTATTGGAGATGCTCTTATAAATTATCAAACAAGTATCCAGTGACTGAAAAAATAATATATTGATATGTAGGGTAGAAAATATATAAACATTACCTTGGGTTGTAATAGTCCTTCCCAGGCCATACTCTTGGAGGGCAATCACCAACTTTATGTTCAAACGTGTCATAACGACCAAAGCATAAGTCCATTCCTCCAATAAAGCAAATTTGGTTATCAATAATTACTAGTTTTTCATGGTGAGACCTATATGTGACCAGAAATAAATATCAGAAACAGGAAAGTTCATAATAATGACAAAATTTAACTACAAACTTGAACAACTACGTCAAATCTTTGAGGTTTTCTTCGGCGAAGCATACCATAGATAAACACCACTAGAGAAGTGATCAGGGTAACGCAGTACCCTCACATTCTCATGAATCTTAAGAAGCTTTTTCTTGCTGTACATACTGTTGATTTTTAAGGCCAGAGCAACCTCTTTGTAAAGAAGAATATAAATCTGCAGTCATATGAAACATGATGGTCAAAATTCAAAATGTACACTAAAATGAATTGGCAACAGTAGATGGTATAAATTAAACTAACAATGCCAACATATTTACTGAAATAGATGTATGACTTAATACTACTCAACCATGATGATGTGAAAACTGTTTCATGTTACAACTTTAAATCGATCCTTCAGAGCATGCTTGTATATATTTGTCCTGTCATCAGCTCAAATGATGTTTCAGTTCTCACTCAATCCCTTCAAACTCTAGGTAGTGAAATGATGGGACAATTTCCATTTAGCTTTGTTATCAGGTCATCAATGAATTATTTCCTGACCCCTGGGTGATGATACTACCTAGAAAGAATGACATGTAACTGTTCAGCACAGCTTCTTAGGTTGCTATCACCTAAAAGGGCTCTTTCAAGAATTTTGGGCTCCAATTTTTGGGTTCAAGGTGATCCAATCAAGCCTTTAGGTTCAGAGAAAATTCTAGGCTCCTGCCAAGATTGTTAGCCATCTGATTGGAGGCTAGCATGGCATCATAGAACTACCAACAGCTAACTGCTGGAAGTAGTTATAAGCATTCTGACTCTAGCAACTAAAAGGCTTCAATAGGTCAAACCAGCCCATACGACCTAGCAGTAAAAGACAAATTAAGGCTCAAAAGATATGCTGGAAATACTACAAAACTTTCCTTTTAATCAAATATTAATAAAGATTATGTACAGCCCATTTTTCACAGTATGAAATGCACAAGAAGTGTTTCAAACTATAATTGTAAAATATTCTAAGTGATGATACCTGGACCCCCTGTTTAGCTTTAGCTTCCAGCAAAGCATCAAGCCGAGAGGAAGCATGACTATGAAAAGGGCGCCGCATATATAATTCAGGGCAAATCCACCAGCCACACAGAAATATCTGCATGCAACTCTCGATCATCCAACAAATAAAACAAAGTAAAAATTAAAGTTATTAATATGGACAAGAGAACTTAGAGTACTGGAGGAGAACAAACCTCTGATCTGGCATCCTCAATTGCCAAAGCAATAGCATCAAAAGCTGCCCTACCATCCACAAACCATTGAGCCTGACTACCATCATCTGTCAAACCCCTTGGTGGAGCAAAAGAGCCAAAGCGGTGAGGATGACACCAACCCTCTGGAGGCCTAAGTCCAGCATCATTAATTGCAGCTACCCAGTCTTTAACTTTGGCACCATTCTTGGTTCTTAACCTAATACTTCGGGTTCCACAAGTCACCTTTTGAAAGTTCCCAAACGTGCATTAAACAGTCAGTTTTGTCTACATTTGATCAGATATCCATACCACATATGAAGAGATAAAGTAAGAACTACTATACTAGTTTAACAACATTTTCTAATACATGAGAACTTCAACCATGTTTGATATCAATGATGGTAGGGATGGCAATTGTACCCAACATACCCGCCCTAACAGGTCTCACAATGGGAAGGAATATATTTGCTAAAATATTTTATACATAAAGATGAAAAGGAAATCCCTAAGAGCCAGAAGAATAACTGAGAAACACCTGACTTCGGCAGTCGGTTTTAGAGCAGATTTACTTCATTCATTCAGTCTTTACAGATCCTAATATGTATTCTTATGTGTAAGGTTGGTTAGACTTTAATATGTTGTGAAGCATTGTCCATACATTCACATAATGCAACATGAAGACTGATACCTAGAAAACCCTAAACCAGAAATATGTTTCTCCATTTGTTTCAGTTCTCCACTACGATAAAACTTAATGTTCCACTTAAAGTGCCAGGTTTCCTCTTCAATAATAACTATAGATAATCTAAAGTAGTATCCTTCATATTTGCTACATATTACATGCGTTTTTGGGGAAAGTCAAGCACATACAAACTATCCATAATATTTGCAAAAGGAAAACAAAACAGTCATTTCGAAACCAAACTAGTAGTATTCTTAGGACATTTATACAGTGCAAGTCCCCCCAATCAGGTACCTGGCGAGAATCATTAATAAAAGTGAACGCGGACGTATTCGATAACTGATACAAAAGCTAGATGTTTCACGACAAAAAGTAAAATATAAAGCAATATAGTCATTCAAAACAAAACTCAAATGTTCAGATGGTGCCTACCTTAAAAGAATGGCGTAAAGGATTTCGTTCCTTAATTTCTTTTGCTAATGATACTCGGCCCTCTCCATTCCCATCAGAGGCTGGCAGCACATCAAAAACGATTATATCTAACGGTTTGGTATCAAAAGGATCTCCAAGCAAAGCCAGGAACCCAGGTTTCAATACAGCCCACACCTAAACAAAATCAAGTGCAGGGGAAAAGTATTGATACATATGAAACAAGCTAATACAAATCAAACATACTCATAAAAGATAATAGCTTAAGCTAAAACTAGTGTCGCGGTTTGTAGTAATATTCAATTGCTACATATATCACTGTACAGGCTTAATTTCAAACAGAAACATGAAACGACAAGCAAAACGAATGGAATTTATGTAAACAGTGAACAACAATCTCCCGACTCACCAAACAATCCAAGAATTACCAAATGCTCTTGGGCATGGTACTTTCATAGTTTCAAAAAATTATCCCTGTTGTAGGCCTGTAAACTACACAAATCAAGGGCTGGTAGAGTTCATAAAAGCATACATTCTGATCAAATGATTAACAGATGACTAAAAACTATGGGTTATGATTGAAATATACGGTAAAATTAACAGCAATAAGTCAGCAGCACATAATCACAACCATCCACAGTGCAATATAAATGTTAACATGCAACACATCACAAATGCAATGACACATTCACTTGAATTTAGTACAGTAAGTGAACATTGACTACACAGTTATGGAATGCATTACCTTCTGCCAATTATCATTACAACAATCAAACCAAGAGCAGGCACAACATCTTCTGGAATCATCATTCCTTTGAATTTTTGGTAGATGTTTCACCATAAGGAAGTCCTCTTTCAGCTTAGGGCCATACTCTGGTGAAAATGACAGTTTAGAAACCTCCAGAAATTTGCAAACCTACAGTGTGGAATTTCTATATTAAAAACGTAATTCCATAATATGGAATCAGATACAGTGAGAAATATACAGTACTGAAAAAATAAACCCAAAGTATTTAAGTTACAATAGTAGTGTTAAATGGGCTACCAATCAGTATTTGTTGAAACATACCGTACTTGAACCTTAAATCCTAAAACTTTTCAGTTGTGATAACTCTTGATGACTAATTTGTATTGATTGTGGACCAAGTTTAATCAAAGCCTTCTTTTTGTTAAACTTAGTACATCCCAAAAGGTCAAGCTACTAAGCCATACTCATATATGGCTAAATCCAGCTAATATATCACATACTCACTAAATCCAAGTTCTTTCAATGTTGGAAACTTTAACACTTCCCATCGGAAAACATGCAAATAACAGGGCTTGAGCACAGATACAAGAGGCAACTTCCTCAACATTCTACACATTCCTTTATTTCAGATTGCTGAGCCATATCCAAACCAGTTTGATGTGATACCAACACCACTACTCTAGGGTGAACTAATGGATCTCATCACAGTACAATAGGATGAAACACTGAGACAGTTTAAAGGTTCAAACACAGGTTCTCCAATAACCAGTTCATCATCACACAATAGTTAACATATCACTACCAGAAATGTTAATTGTTAAAAGTACAAACCATTGATTGATCAAAGAGCTTATTTTAGGGAAGTAGTGTAATTGGATAGTTTTTATCAGGTTGCTGTCCAAAAGTCATCCATTGCATCAAAAGGTGAAATTCAACGAGACTAAAATGGTAAGCCAGTGTGAACACAGAGCCAAAATAGTCCACCCAGTAGCAAGCAGCACGGATTGGAAGACAGGTAAATGGCATTTTTGTAGAATATCATCGTGATTCAATGGCTCATGCTAAGTTGCTAACTGCACTTTTCTTGGCTTGATAAAGCTGCAAGTTGATCCATATAAATGGACTACCAGCAGGCCAGCACCACTGCTAAACCAAAAATGGACTACCAGTGCTCCATAGGGTTGTGTGTGTATGTGTGTGAGAGAGAGGGTGAACACTTAACTAGCTAGAAAATAAATAAAAGTGTATCAATATAGAAAATTACAGAAAAGAACATTGGTAGCAGCTATCGTAATGAACTACTTTAGAAGAAGTGAGCCATTAATGTCTAAATAAGCTATAAACATGAGCATCGAGCGCACCTCTCTGGAGTTAACAATATCCATGTTTCCAAGGAAGTGGTTTAGATATCCTTGCATTGCAACCTTTGCTCTATCTGAAATTGAATTCTGCCTCCCAAGGGCTGGCCGGATGATGGGAAGGGCAGCACTTGATGGAACATCTCTGAGAAAATGAAAACAAAAAATCCACAAGAACTAAGAGAATTATGGGAGTAAATAATGTTTTTCAGACTGCACCCTCACCTCTCCTTATTCACTGAGTGGCTGGGCACCAGTATTTACATGTGAATAAAAGATGCCACTCACCTATTTTTAGCACCCTCATCATGATGAAAGCTTTGCAAGGGAACAGTCTCGTCATCACCTTCATCATCGTCTTGCACAACGGTAGAATGTTCTCCTATTCCCATATTTTGGAGCCATTCCCTAACCTTTGATATAAGGAATCCAATTAAAAGTCCATCAATATCCAGCACTTACCCAGATAAGAATATTTGAGAAGGAGACATTGAAGGGCAGAAGGTTCCGGTTGCCACAAACTCAAATACAGAAAGTAAATTGACGTCATTGTAGACAGACCTGCTCCTGCTTCTCGTGAATTTCTTCAATGATTGCCCGTTTCTTCAACATAAAGTGCAAATAGAATAATTGGGAGGCTTTCTTCATTAACCTCCATTTGAACTAGCAAACAGAAACACCATATAATGATATTGATCAGTGTAAAACAAATTGAATAACCAAAGATTCAGCTAATGGATACAGTTGAAATCAAGAGGAACAACAGCATAATTAGATACAAAGATGCTTGCCTGTTTGTATCGGAATTCAATGACGTAGGAGAGAAGCATGGGGCTGATATCACCGGCGTCGGGGCGAGAGACAGAGACGATGGTGGCCTTGGGGAGCTCCTCGAAAACACGATGGGCCTCAGTCAGTCTCGAACTCGACGGCAGCGTGAACAGCGAAGACATCATAGCGGACGGCATCGTGTGCGGCGGAGACTCCGATTGCATTTTCACGTACCTGTGACTGCCTCCGATCAATTGCTGATCCGACGCCATCTTCCCAATCCACGATCAATTCAACCACCACCACAATTATAATAATAATCAAATTTGTCTCCGCGACTCTTCTCGATTTCAACGATTAGATCCGAAAATAGATGAATAAAATATGTAAATCATGATGGAGAGATTGAAAGGGAAAATTGAGGAAACCGTGATGAACTGAAGAATTTCGCAAATCGTATTTGAAGGTAATGAATCCAAGTGTTGTGGGCTTGTAGCTTTGTGAAGAAAGAGAGAGAGAGAGGGTTGGTTTGTCAAATCAGCAGTCTACTTTTGTTTCTTTTTCTGTTCCGTTTTATTCAATTAATTTGGTGGATTTGGTTCGTTTACACGACACCTTAATTAATCTGTACTTTAATATCTTACATATATACTTATATTATTATATGTATTTTTAGAGGGGATAATTACAGCCAAAAACTACTTTTTCTCGTATAGATTATTTAAAGTTTTTTTAAAAATTCCGTAAGTCACTTAAAATCTAATTTTTTCTGATAGACATACAAAAGGAAAGGTGGTCTGTACCCTCGCTTCGGCATTCAGGGTTTTCGTCAAATTGATGAGTCTCGCGGCGATCTTGTCTGTGAGGGAAGATTCCGGTGCGGCGGCAGTTGGGAGACGGTGCGGAGGCTTAGGGTGTTTCGTGTGAAAAGGTTTTCGTCTTGCTAAGGCTCGCGGCGGGTCTGCAAGGGAGGATTCGGGAGCGGCGGCAGCGCCTGGGCGGAGAGGCCGTGTCTGGGTGGCGGGGCGGAGGGGTCTGGG
>JAYMTP010000313.1:0-37371 GCA_036897365.1 Geranium brycei | reverse complement strand
CACGTGGGATTGATATTATTCACATTCAATGTTCTTGTACCTATAGTAGATTACTTGCATGAAGGGTGTAAATGTAATCACCACTTCCCCAATTCCTTACATTTTATTAACAAAATAAATAAATAATTCAGTTTTAATCCATGTTGATTACTAGTTTTTTAATAACTGAATCTTCAGGTTTCTGTTTATGTTTTATCAAATGACTGGTGTAAGTTGTTTCCCCATGTTGTTATATGCTTATTTTATTTTAGTGAAATGATCACTTCAAAACTTGTTTCAGTTTTCTTTTTATATTGATTACTATGTTTAGAATAATTATGGGGAAGGTGTTTCAAACTGAAAAAAATTCAGTTTTGTGTTCAAGTTTTGTGGATTGAATGATCTCAGTTGGTTTTTTATGTCTACATGTGATCATTTTAGTGAAATGATCAATTCAAAACTTGTTTCAGTGATGTCTGCATGTTGATTACTAGGTTTAAAATAACTATGGGGAAGGTGTTTCGAACTGAAAAAATTCAGTTTTGTGTTCAAGTTTTGTGTATTGAATGATCTCAGGTGGTTTTTTTATGTTTACATGTGATCACTTTAGTGAAATGATCCCTTCAAAACTTGTTTCAGTGATGTATGCATGTTGATTACTAGGTTTAAAATAACTTCGAACTGAAAAAAATTCAGCTTTGTGTTCAAGTTTTGTGTATTGAATGATCTCAGATGGTTTTTTTATGTTTACTTGTGATCATTTTAGTGAAATGATCCCTTCATAACTTGTTTCAGTTTTCTTTTTATATTGATTACTAGGTTTAGAATAAATGTTGGGAAAGTGTTTCGAACTGAAAAAAATTCAACTTTGTGTTCAAGTTTTGTGTATTGAATGATCTCAGGTGGTTTTTTATGTTTACATGTGATCATTTTGATGAAATGATCTCTCCATAACTTGTTTCAGTGATGTCTGCATGTTGATTACTAAGATTAGAATAACTGTGGGGAAGGTGTTTCGAACTTAAAAAAAATCAAGTTTTCCAAAGAGGTGACGATTTAGTTTTCTATGAGAAAACTGATTTGTCACCTCATTGCAAAACAGTTCCTGCATGTTTCTCCATCAATTATTGATGTCGGAAACACCTTCCTGACTGTTAGAAAAACTTAGAAACACCTTCAGACTAGTTAGAGTAATTAACAAACACTAATTATTGAATGAACAAAATTAAATCTGTGATGATCGATTGATATTAACAAATCGATCAATCGATTCATTAATATAAATTGAACATCGATTGAAACACAAACTATATTGGAGAATCGCAAACAACAATCGATAATTTGATTATGCAGAATCGGAGATTTACTGCAGACTTAGAAACCAGAATCGCGAAATCGTTCGATTTTTTCTGTAGAAATTGTTGCAGAATCGTTTAAACACAAAATAGAATCACGATTCACAACAATTTCTTCAACAATATATCGATTCGCGATTACGCATTTTCTGTGCGATTGATCGACCGACCGACCGTTCAAGAAGCTGGTGCGTAATCAATCGATATGTTTCTGCGTAATTTGTGAGGGCAGAATGACGGATTTGCCCTTTATTGCATTTATTCAATTAAATTTCAGCGTAAATTACTTATTAATTTCAGCTGTTGATTTGTTTTGATCCACCGGCTGACATTTGTTCATTTTTTCTTATTTGAATGTTGGTTCCTACCGGAGTGCATCCCCAAAAGATATACTAATAATCATTAATGAATTAAATTATTATTTTCAAATGATGGATACAGTAAAATGTTTTTTTTGTCCGTTGTCTTAAAATTGCCTAATTTATCATTAGTTTATGTGTAAATGGGTTGTTTAGTCCTTTTAATAATTCAAATTATTATATAAACGCCGTTTTAATAAATAAAAGCACCGACATGGAACGTCTCTGTAAACATAGCTAATATAATATAGCTGAGCTGAGTTGAGCAAGAGGTGGACGAAAATGGCTTCTGGGTTAGTTTCAGCATCGAAGATCATCGCTAAATTGGATCTGAAGCCGAACATAGAAGGTGGGTTTTACGCAGAAACGCTCCGAGACGCTTCTATCGTTCTCTGCAGATCTCAGCTCCCATCTCAGTGTGAGTGCTCTTCCAAATTTCGATTCTCACTTTTCTGATGATGATGATGATGATCTTACTTTGGACTGATGATCCTTTTTTGAACGATCCAGTGGGTTTTGTTTCAATTATTGGAACATTGGTTGATGTTGGTTTGATCTTTGAAGTGACAGTATATAGGAGTCAATTTCGATTTGGGGGTTTAGGGTTCGTCTAGGGTTGATAACTTATGATTGCATAAGATTCTAGATTCGCAGTTGAATTTAAATTTGAAGGTTCGGAATCACATTTAGGGTTCAAATGTCACAGGATTTGTATACTCTATTTTGATGTTCAAACTTCACAATCACAAGGTTCAAGAACAGGATGTATAGTATATTATTCATATTGATGCTTTTGGTTTTGTGGATTTTGAAGTTAAACCATACATTCTCTATTCATTGGATGTTCTTTTGAGTAGAAGAAGGGTTATAAAATAGAGAGTTAGCAATTTGAGTAGTTGGATTCAGATGTTCATAAAACATAACCCTTGGTTATTCGGTTTCATAGTTGAATAGCTCAACAAGTAGTCTTTTGAGTTTCATGATGCGTACTTAGTTATGTAATTCATGTTTCAGTGCTTGCTTCAAATGACTTGGATCCATTTCCTTCCGCATATGGATTTGGAATCGTTGTTGTTTCTTCACTAATGTAACAAAAACTTTAAGTTGCAGACAAAGTAGATCGTCCTGTTAGCACATCCATATACTACTTGCTGCCATCGGGAAGTGTTTCACACCTTCATCGCATACCATGCGCAGAAACCTGGCATTTCTACACGGGAGAGCCTATTACGGTATGGTCCAACCTCAGCTAAACTTCGATAGATAGTAGTATCACTTTCTGGCCTACCTAAGGATGTATGTGAAGTGATTGAAGTCTCAAGTATTGCTGAAAAAAAATCTGGCCTAAGTTAGTTAAAACACTGATTGATCATTCAACATGTAATTTCTTGAGCCATTATCCAGAAATTTACATTATGCTTGTAATTTCCTATCCATTTATGACTTCCTCTGCACATGAAGAGAGCTCTATATTCAAGGAAGTTTCTTTTTGTGTGAGTACTTTCATTATCTTCTGTTGAATTAATTAGTTTGATTCTTGACTCAATGACAAGCTACAGCTCGATTCCGCATTTTCCTGCAAGTTTTCTCACCAGCGTTATCTTTATCCATCTTCTCAGGTGATCGAGCTAGATGGGAAAGACGGGAATGTGAAGCTAACTTGCCTAGGGAATGATCTGGCCGAAGATAACCAGCAACTGCAGTACACAGTTGCCCCAAACGTGTGGTTTGGAGCATTCCCGACAAACGACTTTCAGATCTCCCCAAATGGATCTGTATTATCCAAAACCGTGCCTAGAGACCCCGAGAGGCATTATTCTCTCGTGGGATGCACTTGCGCACCTGCCTTCCAGTACGAGGACTTTGAGCTTGCCAGTCGCTCTGAGCTCACCGCAACCTTACCCAAATCAGGAACCCTAATCTCTCTGCTCACTAACCCCAACCCACGAAAACCCTAAAGATACAATTCATGCTATTTCATGTGAATAATGATATTGTGTGTAATTGTAAAGCTATATGTACCATATAGAAGTGCAGTGCACATTTATGACTACGATTTCTGTGAACATCGGTGTTATAGGGTAAAAGCGAAATGCTGAATCAGAAACCACAGCAGTGTTATATGCCTAAAGTAAAAGCGTCAAGACCTGAACTAGAAGCAACCAACGGAAAACATTTTGTGTTGAGCATATCGAATAATCCACACGAAACTGAACGATTATGGAACCTTCTACATTCTTGCCACAGCCGCTCTAATATTTGCAGAGATGACATGAACCTGTAATGTATCAACAGCGTCTTTTAATCAAAATCAAGGAACTCCATTCTCTTTCTCATGGAGCCCTTTAGATCTGTTGCTTCCCTTTCTACTTTCTGAGCCTGGAAAGAATAGCAGCAGTATAGTTATTTTTTGGGGGAAAACGACGACTAAAAATCAATGAATTATAGACTCTGCAGATTTAACCATCCTTTCGAACTGCTGAAGATAAAGGGCTTATTATGCGGCAAAAATCTAAAAACTGAAGCTGAGTGTTACATGTCGGTTCATGCACAATAATGACTAAAACAGTAAATAACCCATAGCATTTCTCGAAGAACTATATATTTGACAAATATGTCTTTTTATGAACAAAATTCATCAAGATCCCATGAATAGCGAATGTGCATAAAAGCAACATGAGTTTTCAGAAATTATAACTTGACACCTCAAGGATGCTACAAGTCAACACTAGATAACTGGTGACACGACCATCCATTGCAAAATGAAACGGCATTATATTTACGGGACTCACCCTCGTTATCTCCTCTTCCGACACGCAGATCATATGTGGGGGAAGCTCCTCCTTATTGGCGTCCTGCAAAGTGAAGAAAATGCTGAGATATTTCTTTCACAAGTCCTGGCAACCGTCCATTTTAACAATTACAGTACATGATGTGGTGAAACGTACCAGTTCTCCGATTAAGACAACATTTTCCCCACGGATTACGTATAGACCTAAGGAGATGTCACAGTAAAGATCACCAACCATAACTCGTTCACATGCACCTTCTAGAACAACATTGGCTGTACAAAGGGAAGCGAGGAAGCGAAAACTCGTAAATTATTAAGGTCCGATAACATAAATGAGAACCGAACATAATGTGAGGGATGGAGATTAAGGATTACGTTACCAAATTGATCAAAAGAGCGTAGCAAACCTAAGAGCTTCCTGCCATCTCTCAGCAAGACGAGGATTTTTTCTGCAAAATAGATGAGCATAAGGAGCCAAACAGTAGATCATAACAACTGAGCTCTTAAGATACGGTTGAAGCAAGATCCAATCGTCAGTTCTACAGCCTTGGCCAATATCAAGTTCAAAGAACGAAAGGAAAATGAAACTAAGGTCCATGACACTCAACTAATAGGCACACTTACAAAAAACGGACTTCAGCTGAGCTGGCCCTTGAATGAGTGAGACGAAAAGGAGATTGATCAACAGGTTTCAGAGAATCTACAAATCTATCCTGTCTAGTTCCTCAATATCTCAGCTTCAATTATGCAACTTTGATGGTTGATATTCAATATGGAGATTTACATGGATAAATGCTTATCAAGCAACTCAACTTTCTATTTCCTTTCCATTATACACGTTTGATTTTGGAACACAAGTAAAACAAAGTTGAGTAGACACTTCTACTCCAAAACATTCCCCAGGACACAGATTCACCACAATCGGATTTGGTGAAAATTCTAAATTACTAACGTCGTCAGTATAGTTTAATAAGAAAGAAAGGACCATGGAGACCCTTCGACATTCTTCTCACAAATTAAATAGACCTCTCCCTAGAAACATATCATTTTCTTTGCAATTAGGTACAAAACAATGAAATCGTACGAGTCAATAAAGTAGCAAACCAAGTTCTTCTCCTGCTGGAGGAACATTCAGGAAACTAACTAAACTCTATCTTTCTGGTCTCATTTCCAGAACAAGACTTATATCCTCATTCTCATATCCAAAAGTCCAGAACCTACAGTTTATTAGTGTACCATACCTACATTGTAAGGTAAATAAGAGAAGCACTAGAACACAAATTCAAAATGTACCCACAACCACTACAGTCTGTTTCATTTATGCAGAAACAAGAACAAATCTACACATCAAACAATTACAATGCTCTACATAGAAAATGCAATTGAACCCAACATCACAAAACAACCTAAACAGAAAAAAAATCAAAATCAAAATCAACAAGAACCAAATCACACTATCTCTCCAACTCAATCCACCCAATTGTCTACAAAAAAAAAGAATCGAAACTTGCAATTGAACACAAAGATTGGGGAGAAAAATAACTTACTATCGAGATAGGTGGCTAGAGAAGTGGAGAGGAAAATATCATCAGGTCCAGCCCAAGACATTTATGAGGACGATGAAGAAGATAATGAAAATCACTGAAACCCAAATCCACAAGATTCGAACCCTAGCTCTGGTTCTAATTCTGGTTCTGATTCCTTTAAGCAAAGCAGAGCAAACCCAACTCGTAGCTGCTCTCTACTAAGAGACCGATGATGTAAAGTTTCGATCTTTAGATTGTATTGGACCAGATCAGATCAGCACCTTGCCCTAAGAGTAAAGGGCTGTGCTTAACAAGAGAGACGTTGCTACTTATTTAATTTAATTTCTCAATATAACATTTTATTTTATTATTTTTATCTGCTCATTCAATTTCCACGTGTCGCAATACTACAGCCAAAGTGGCGCTGAATAGGTGACGTGTCAGCTTTGGGTTTATGGTTTTTAAACGAAAGATCCAATTTTTATCTTCTCTCTCACTGCCACAGCAATTGCTACTCTAGGGTTCTAGCTTTTTCACTTCCGCAGGTGACCCAATCCCAATCTTTTTTTGATTACCCATTTCATTATTTCACTTAAAAATCATAAAGTTTCTTGCTTTGATTGACAAAACCTTTGTTTATGTTCATTATCAGTGAAGACAAGAAAACCCATTTGTTAATTTTGTGTAGTATGTGTTTGGCTTGACAGTGATGTTATTTAGTTGTTTTGATGTGTGTTTTCAGTTTTTGTGCTCTGCAATTAGTAATAGAATCATTTCTCAGTCAACAAGACAGGAATTGAAATTGAACAACTTGCACACACCAATTTATGATATTGATTGTTGCAATGTAATGTAGTGATTGTGTGTTTAGTATTTACTTCTTAGCTTTTGGAAGGATATGAAACCCAGAGTTGTGATATTGGCTTTTGTATTCTTGAGAAGAGGAGATAATTGCATATTTGAGTCTCTGGGAAGATTGAAGAATTCGAAGACTGATCGATTTAGTGCACTATCTTTCCAAATTGCTACTTAATTTTTGCCTAATTACTGTATGCACTTACATTTGTGGTTGTGCTTCAGGTTTAATCAACATATACGTTAAGCCATGTCATTAAGCTTCTCAACGAGTTGTAGAGTGTTGGGAGTTTAACACGTGTTAGCAATGGCGTCAATTCATAACTCAGTCGGTCAAGATGCATATATCTATCTCTATCAACCTGCTGTGATCATTGGGGGCGGTTTTGTGCTTGTGGCGTTGGTCCTGTCGACGTTTTTGATTTTTCAACACCTCAGATCGTACACCAATCCTGCTGTTAGTTCTTTTCCGTCTGATAGTCGTGTTGAACAGATACAAAATTGTGTTGCTTTTGATTTTACCGCTATTCACAATACAACCTTGCAAAGAGGTTTGTGTTTAGTGTTCTATGTTGACCTTATGAACATTATGAATACCAAGTTCTCTAGAACGGAAGTTTCGAGTTTCCTATTGCTTGATATTCACATTGTTCGTAAGTCCGACATAGTGAACAAAAACCTTGCAACTGTGTCATTGAATTCATACGCTACATGAAATTGATCCAGGAGCAAAAATGGATTGTTACGGTTATATTTATGGTTCCTGTCTATGCTACAGAGTCAGTAAGATTCTATCATTCCGGATACAATTTTTTTTCCTTATATTTCTATAATAATATTCTTTTTTATGTTTATAGAAAATTGGTCCCATGTTGATTCGGTGACTGATCAATTCTTGTTGTTTCGTCTTCCATAGATTATATCGTTATGTGATGCACGATTGTCGCTCGCGTGTGATATTTTAAGGAATTGCTATGAAGCTTTTGCGTTGTATGCTTTTGGTTGCTATTTGATCGCTTGTTTAGGTAACCTGGTCATTACTGGTTTGTTACGACAGAAAATGGTGATTGGTATTTATTTTAGTAAAATTACTGTGAATATGATCTCATTTGACGAACTTCTGTCTGGATTTTAATTAATTAGAAGAAGTTTATGCTAGGTGGTGAAAGAAGAACCATAAAATTACTTGAAAAAGAATCAAGAGAAGTGCTCGGGAACCCTTTGCTAGAAGGCGAAGATGAGAACCATGAGGGGCAACGAGGCTCACTTTGCAACTTGGTCGCTCGACCGAGAATCATGGGGGAAGATTTGCTCACTATAGAAAAATTCGGTCTTGTACAATACGTAAGAAACCGGTTATGTCTCTTATAGTTCTATGTCTCTTACAGTTCACTTTTGGTTTCATGGTTGAACTTTCAGGTTGTCTTGAATTCTGCAGATGATTTTGAAGACGGTTTGTGCATTCTTAGCACTCATGCTGCAGCTCTTCGGCATTTATGGCGACGGAGAATTCAAATGGCATTACGGGTATGTATCTCATGTATGAGAACAATTATACACTTCATTAATCAACTGTTAATATAGTAGATTTACGATAAGGTTTTAAAACTCGGAATTAGGGAGAACTCGGTGAGGCGGAAAATAAGAAGTTCTGAGAACTTGGGAAGAAATCGGGAAAACTTGTTTTATATTAATTAAATATTATATAAATAATTCACACAAGACAAAAATAACAATATTTTAGTAAAATGAGATACTTTCAAACAGCTCAATAAGTTACCATATAACACAAGTTATAGAACAATTTAGGGAAATGTACACTTAGCTACACCAAACTATACACTTTTTCCACTTAGCTACATCGAATGAAGAGTTGGCTATTTCTGATACACCCAAATTTCATTTTTTCCCACCCGTTAAGTTTTTGGATGGAAAATGCTATTTTAAAGTGAAAAGACAAAAATGCCCCTGGTCAATTCTGAATTTTCAAATCGTGCCATTGGCTTGGATTTTAGGTACTGGCCGGCCCCGCCTTCTCCGGCAAAATCTCCGGAAAACCCGACCTCCATCCCGAGTTCACACCAATTGGCTAGGAGGCCTAATGAAAAATTAAACCAGGTTTGGCCTAGTGAAAACTCGGTAAAATTGGACCAACATGAACTCTCAGAGAGAAATCGGGGAGAACTCGGGAGTTTTAGAACCCTGACTTACTATATATAATCGGCGTCTTTTCCTTTTTTTGTCCTTGGATGTTACACACTTGTGTCTTGTAGGTACCCATACATTACGGTGGTCATAAACTTCAGCCAGATGTGGGCATTGTATTGCCTCGTGCAGTTCTATAACGTCACTCACGAAAAGATCGAGCCTATAAAGCCGCTCGCCAAGTTCATTAGCTTCAAGGCTATTGTTTTCGCTACCTGGTGGCAAGGTGTGGGCATTGCCCTGTTGTGTGCGTTTGGAGTGCTTCCCAAGGAAGGAGGGCTAAAAAATGGCTTGCAGGATTTTCTGATTTGTATAGAAGTAATTTTCTTCTTTATTTGATTATGTCGAACCGTTAATATGTGATATGTCATAGTTACAAATTTGTTTTACGGATTGGCAGATGGCGATTGCAGCTGTTGCGCATATATTTGTATTTTCGGTGGAACCCTATCGTTTTATCCCAAATTCGGCATTTGGGAAGGTCTCCACCAAAACGACCGAAGCAGGATTGAAGTTAAGGAAAGGCAAAACCGAGAAACCAATGGCACTGGAAAGGACAAGAACGGAGACTCAGGTTGAGTCTCCGGGAACGAGTATCAAAGAGAGTGTCCAAGACATCGTCGTTGAAGGCGGTCAACATGTGAGCACCGCTTTTCTGCTCGTATGTTACTAACATTTAAGTTTCTGAGGTGTGCTTATATTCATCTTCTGGGCAGGTTGTTGAAGATGTTGTTTTGACGATAAACCAAGCAATAGGGCCCGTCGAGAAAGGCGTGACAAAAATCCAGGAGACCCTCCACCTCAGGTCAGAATCTAAAGATAACGAGTCAGACGTTGAAATTGAGTCTGAAGTTGAAATCGAGGAACAAACTGAAGAAAATGTGATAGATGTTCAAACTCGTGTCGACGATGCAAGAAGTAAGGTTTCTTGAAACTATTTCCACATTTTCCTCTTTTCCTTACTGTAAACAAACCAGCAATCAATATAAAAATTAAAAATAGTAATCAAGAATGCCGATAATTTATATTAGAGGGAAACGTTACACAATCATCCGGTATTTGACTATAGGCTATAACAGTGTAGTATTTATAATACTACCATAATAGAAAAAAGAAACATAGAACCTAATCTAACAGGAAGCTCAAATTTAGGCCCAAATAACATATTGCCAAAGCCCGACCATAACATACTGTTGGGTTCAGGGCCTCTTCACACCCCTGATCTCAGATCGGGCGCTTTGCCCATGAACTCCAACTCGCTGACAGGTCACCGAGACTACGTACTGGTTAATCTCAATCTCAGTGCGTCTATATTCATTTCAGATATATCCAATAGAAGCACATATGAAAAGCATTAGTTAACCGTCGTCTCCATTACCGCACAGCTCTGAACAGCACTCGAAGCAGCCGAGGAATGCCAGAGAAGTGCACAGCTGAGCCAAAATGATGGCAAATTGGTTATTTATCTTGGAGCAGCATCTGATGCAGCACATGCAGCAGCAGCAACTCAACATCTTGCCACAGCAGTTCGACGCCGCCTTGACAATGATCTCAGCAGCTTCGGGCAGTTTTGCTTCGGTGGTTCCAAAGGGGATGTTCTCGGCTGTTGCAGTCAAGTCGCCGAAGCCAGTGGTGAGGCGCCGCAGCAACCTCACGGTTTGAGATTCGGGTTCTATTAGCTTTGCATCAATTTTCTTCGAGGCCTGTTCACAATGCAACATAGACAGTTCGTAATGTACATTTTCAAGGTAAACACATTGATTGAGT
Source organism: Geranium brycei (assembly GCA_036897365.1). Lineage (NCBI taxonomy): Eukaryota > Viridiplantae > Streptophyta > Magnoliopsida > Geraniales > Geraniaceae > Geranium > Geranium brycei. The sequence continues at coordinate 26,534 of JAYMTP010000313.1, read as the reverse complement.
ATGCAAATGCATGTAGATCTTGCTTTGTGCTTCAAATACCAGAAATATGCAGGAAAAAATGTAGAACAAATAGAATTTGAAATCGAGCAAAATAAGAGTACAGATTTATGTTGCCTTGAATTTTTCCTTCTCTTTATTATCTAAAGTAGGCAAGAAAATTTCATACCTCAACATGTAGAGGAAATGATGTTTTATTGGAGGGTTTTGGAATACTAAATAAATAACTAAAATTAAGAGATGCTGTGATGTTTTTGCAAAATATATATTCTTTTATAAAAATGATGAATTTATCCCTGAAACTAATAATTATTTTTAAAATAAAAATAAAATTTCTGTTTTTGTCTTTTAACTAAAATTTGTGTAATTAAATTTTGGGATAATTACAAAAAAGTGTCTGTTGTTTGACACTTTTGCAAAAATGCGTTATTTACAAATTTTTACAAAATGTGTATTTTTATAAAAATAATGAAATTGTCTTTGAAATTAATAATTAAAAATTTATAAAAAATATTTTTTTTCTTTATGTTTATCTTCTAACTAAAATTTGTAATTTTAATTTTTTTTAAAGTTAAAAGTTATTATTTTTAAATTATGTTATAAGTCTTAATTTTAGGAGTAATTTCGTCATCTTTATAAAATTACACATTTTGCAAACATATGTAAACAACAAAGCACCTTTTTGTAATTAACAAACAACAAGATACTTTTTTGTAATTATCCCTTTAATTTTTTAGTTAAATTATGTTGTAAAAGTCTTAATTTTATGGGTAATTTTGTCATTTTCATAAAATGCACACAAATGCGAACACATAATTTTTGTAGTACTGATTTTCAACTCTAACAAGAATGGAGAAGGAACAGGGTGGTTTAGTGCTCTTGGTCTCTTATTTCATTCTCAACTTTAATACTCTTCGTCTCTTATTTCATTCTCAACTTTAATAAGAATGGAGATGGAAGCAAAAATGTCTCATATCTCGTTAGATTGGAGATATTGGGTTTCGGTCAACTTAGTTTGAGGTAATTTACTTCTCTATAGTATGGTAATGGTGCGAGTTCGGGGATAATGGATCTTAGTCACGTTCAGAAAATATTTCTGTCGCTAGATAAGCAAGCTTGCAGTTAATTAGTATTTATCATGGGCTATTTCGCGCCTCCAAACCCTTAGATCGGTTTTAGACTGATTCAAGGCATGTTGTAACAAAACAAATCTATTGAATGCGAGATTTGAAGTAAAAATGTACCTTCCGGAGTTGTGCTGATGCTGTTTTGCCTTTACTCACCTCAATCAAGAACATGCGGGTGTACTCAGACACGACTCCACTCTCCATGCTGATTTTCTCAACCTACCAATTAAACCACAGGCATATTCTTCATTTTTGAAATATAAACCTCAAGAGTCGTGCAGGAAGAAAGTCTTGAAGAGCAAAACCAGTGTTGTAAAAATCAATAGGCGCTGGTCGGTCAGAGAGAGCCTTCTAAAGAGTAATGGATGATTAATTAGGAATTATAAATGATTAATCGGGAGTGGGGGCTTTTTACAACATTGAGCTAAACTACAATTGACAAAAAGTGATTCAAACATTCTGATCGAAGACTTACAAATGAAACTCATAGACTACTGATAAACAAAAACAAAAAAAGGATGTTCAAGTCAATCCATATCTGTGGTTCCCTAATGATTTGGGACAAATGTGTATTAGAAAACAGGCAACAGACCTTCTCTACAATATGTTCATCTTCTGAATGCCATGCTTGAGCTGTAAGTAAGTCAATTTGTTGCTTTGCAGCCTCCTGCCAGAGACACATAAATATAAAGTTGATAAACATGGAGATTGGAAATAAAATCAGACCAGAACATGTGAATCAGTGACATAAAATCTTAATAAAAACATATGAAATTGAAATGCAGCTACATTACTAATGAAACTCCATGAATTCTTAATTTTTTGTTAAATAGCAACAGCAAAGGTACAGAAGAAAACAAAAGTCGAGTGCCTTACCCTTTCGAGAGGCATATCATTTGAGTTTTGTGTGTTCAAGTCTACTGCAAAATCGTTTAAATCTGCTAACATGCCTTTCACTTTAAGATTTTCAGGAAAATTTCCCTGGTATCTGCCAAATATAAGCAATCGGCTCTCAGAAGAAAGATCTGGAATACAGGAAGGATACACCTATACAAGATAATTGAAAATTTTAATATACCCAGAATTTATCAGTAACATATAAGTAATTCCAATTGTTAGATTGACATAGTACAAAATTTGAAGATAAGAGATCAAAAGCTATGCTGAAGAAAAATTAATATAATATAGGGCATAGAACATAATCTTGAAAACTATTCTTTTTAATATTTAAATAGTAATACTACAGAATACAGAACAAGATCAGATGAAAGTCATGAAAAGCATACCTCAACTTCATCAAGATCATCTAAAGCGGCGATTGTTATATTTGCAAGGACAGTAGATAAAGCTCTGGTACATAAGCTTTGCATTCTAGACTGAACAGTATCTAACAATGGAGAAGAATGTGAAAGAACAATTGTTAGAAAAAAACAGCTTAGATTTTTCATAATTACCAGGAGTTAAGTCACAACATTCCCTTTAACTATATACTCTGTGCCTGTGAGTCCCTTATGAAATATGCCCATTTATCAAAACTTGCAAATAACCAAAATCAATATGTGAACTTAGGAGAAACTTATTTCAAGAATATATAGTACAAAACTGACCTAAATCAAATGCAGCATCATAGTGGCCTCTGCTAATCAGTGCAAGCATCTGTAGGAAATAGTGATTACAGTATGGACCTGATAATTTTCACACAAGAAGTTATCAACAAAGTATTATTTGCAAAAAGAACAAAAGAAACAAACAAAAATGTACATGCCGAGAAGTATCAAAATAAGTTTAGTCTAAACTAGCAGAAGATACAGAGAGGATATGCAAGCATGTTGACTACAGCAAGGGTCAAAGCCCCAAGATACCGAAATAAACTTTTTTTTTATCAGCTCCATAAATACCGAAAGAAATTACCTATGCCAAAAGTGTATATTCGTGGACATATTAATTCTTGATTTGTTAAGTGATTTTTCATTGCAACACATATCTGTCTCTCATCTTCAACAGCTCCATCAGTGACAAGAATTATAATTGGAAGTGAACCATATGGTCTGGATAGCATATCAAGTGCCTGAAATTAAACAGCAGCTACTCCAGTTGGAAATTGATATGAAGGATTAGAGAAAGACCAAAATGACAACAAAAAAACCTAGAAAGCATGAGAGTTATTATAGTAGCATATAGCAGGCGCAAAACGGCATGTGAAATGGGAGCTTCTAGACTCTCAGTATGGAAGAAAATAATTTAGAAGAATAAAATGTTCAAACAGATTTCAGGCAGCTGATTTGTTAATTTTAGCATGGCGTATAAGACTGCTTTTGCACCAAAGCTAGCCTGCTCGATTGGTGAAGCCCTTGATTTTATGGCCTGGAAGTCAATGTTTGAGTCCCAACTGCGGTATCTCTCATCTTTAAACTCTCTCTAGTGACTTATGTTAAGGCAAGTGGCAAAATGCGATAACAATCGTTTTGCATACAACATTTCTCACTTCACAACAAAAATCCAAGATATCAATTCTTCTACGGTGGGCATCTGCTACATGGGGAAGGTGGGGTCCACCAAAGGGTAAAAACACTTTATATACATAATGAACATTACTCTAATCTAAAAAAACAGTCTTTAAGTCCAAGATGTATTTATGAAAGAAGTGGAGAAGATGAAAAACCTTGCTTAGAGAAGGCATAATGCTTGTACCATCCTTTGGAATAAAGTTTAGGCCAATCCACTCAGTGGCCCTTTCAACTGCTTTTGTAGTAGCCAGCACCATAGATGTAGAAAATAAATAACTCTCACAATTAAAAGCTATTATGTTAAATGCATCTCCTTGACCAAGTTTAGAGAGAGCTTCACATAGTGCATTCTTTGTATGCTCCAGTATCTCTCCCACCATACTTCCACTTATGTCAACAACAAATACTACATCCTTTCTGAACACCTACCAGATTGAATAAGATGAGAACAAATATTTTGCAGATAAATTTAATCTTATCTTAGAAGTAATATACCAACCCTCAAAGTTTTCTCGTTCCCCAAGTAAAGATATGCACAAAACATTTCTCTTTGATCAAAGTCATACTCGGCTGCAGGTTGCAGAAACACTCCACCAAACATATCATCTGAAGAGACCTAAGATACAAGGAAATAGTTATAATCTTAAGTTCCGTTTGCTACACACAAAACCTGATGCTCTACAACAGTTTCAGTACAATTACAGTATATGAGATGCTGAAGTCGGTCTTTGACCATGTGAGGACATCTGCTTCATACAAGAGATCCAACTTTCCCAACGGCCGTCTTACTTCCTGGTCAACAAGCATCAGAAGTTCATCATGTTTCAAAATACTAAATGTACAGAAGACGTCTTAAGGAACTTTGATGGAGATTATTCACCTTCAAAGGATGACTGAGTGTTTTGCATAAAACTTCAGTTCCCATGCCAGGATTCACATTCAGGTGTATTTTTTGCTTCTTTGGAATTTTCTTCACGACAGGAGTTACATAGTCGGGAAAAGTATACGGTATCCTGAAGGAGAAGTGGCCGTTTCTATATGATAATTTCTGAGACCAACGAATTTTTACCGACAGATTGGAACCCCCATCGATCTTGAAAGACAAGAATACATTATATCATTTGCAGGAACGCGAATGATCAAATTGAAGTTATTCATGAACTAGAAGCTTACATGTGGGATTGTTAGAGTAAATATTTGGGATGCCAAAAGAGATCCATATTCAGCTCCCTTGTCAGGATCCTTGTTTGCTTCATGGCTAAGCAGTTGGGTGGAATATGACTTTCTAGGCGTATCGACTTCAACACCTAGAATTGAACCCTGTTAGCCAAATAATAGTATTGCTTGAGAATAAAAAATTTGGGAAATCTCAAAGCAGAACAAAGACACATAAATAACCAAGAGTAGTTCAATGAGTTTTCTTGGCAAAGTTCTAAAGATCTAAAATCTCCACAGCTTATGATGATTGTGATTTGAAACTAATCCTAATTGAATCACCATTTGGATCTCAGTTCAGTTTCAAACAATGTCAAAAACTCTCAGTAAGTTATAAAAAACACCCACAAGGAGCTCAGTTTTGTAACACCAAAAGCAAAGCCACGGAACTAATAGAGTCAATTGTTATAACAATCATTAGCTAATTATCCGAACATAATTGAGTTCCAAACTTTTGTTTTGTGGGTTCACCTTCACAGAGTCTAAAACCGAAGTGTTGAAATGCTACTCAGATGTCACCTTCAACACTATAATCAATAGAATCTGAATCTAAAAATGAATAGCAATCTCTAATTCATGATGTCAACATCAATAAATTACTAAAAACCAAGAGTCTAAAGTAAAACCTATGCATTAAAATGCTACTGAAATGTCACCTTCAACACCATAACCAACAGAATCTGAATCTGAAAATAAACATCACTCCCTAACTCATAACAGCAGCAACAACAAATTACTAAAACCAGAGTCTAAAACCTAAGTATTAAAATGCTACTAAAAAGTCACCTTCAACACAATAATCAACATAATCCGAATATGAAAATGAACATCATACCCTAATTCATAACACCAACAGCATCAAATTACTAAAACCAGAGTCCAAAAATCTAAGTAACTAAATGATATTGAAATGTCACCTTCAACACCATAATCAACAGAATCTGAATCTGAAAATGAACACCACTCCCTAATTCATAACATACCACCAAACAACAACAACAAATTACTAAAAACCAGAGTCTAAAACCTAAGTACTAAAATGCTACTAAAAAGTCACATTCAACACCATAATCAATAGAATCTGAATCTGGAAATGAAAATGAACATCAATTCCTAATTCATAACACCAATAAATCACTAAAAACCCAGAGTCTAGAATCTAAGTAGCACTGAAATGTCACCTTCAACACCATAATCAACAGAATCTGAAAATGAACACCAATCCCTAATTCAAATCACCAAAAAAACCTTAAAAATCCACACCTAAAGGGGCAGTCACAGAGACAAAGAGAGAATTACCCCCTCGCCCATGGGCACGACCAATCGACAATCACAGCTCCGGCTCCCCATGACACAATGCACCCTCCACGAGGCAGAAAAAGCCACGACCACGGTGTCGAGGAACGAGTCGACGGCGAGGTCGACGCCGTGCATCCACAGGGGAATGAGCGCCGGCGGGTCGCACTTGCCGTACACGTAGGGCTGGTAGCTCGGCAGATCTGGATTGTCCACGACGCCGGGATCGGAGATCACGGCGTAGACCATCGGAGCCGTCGGAAGGTGGCACCGATCGCCGTTCTTCTCCATCGACGGCGGCGGCTTCGGCGGTGCGATGGCGGTCGGGTCCTTGCCGAAGTAGAGCCGCTTCGACAGCCTCAGGCCGTCGTCCACGGCCTTGGAGAACTCAAACGCCATGGATCGAGCCCCAGAAGAAGAAGAAGACCTAGAAAATCGATCGATTCGGGTCCGATTCGATTCGGTCCGATCGGAGTCGCGAAGAAGAAGATCGGAGTATTTGAATGTGTGGAGATTCTGGGAGGCAATGCGGCGGTGACTTTGGGTGCAAGTAATAATCACATTGACGTTAGTGTTGAAATAGAGAAATTAGGGCCTGAGTGTCGACAATTTAACGAACAAAGCGCCAAGGCTCCTTCACCGTCACTCACAATTTACCTACATTTTTGTTTTTTTGCTTCGACATGTTTGTGTCTGGTTTCTATGAAATGTGTATTATGTTTTATTTATTAATATATAATAATACTTTTACGTGTCATTCTAGTCGGTAGTACACGATATTTATGTCACTGCAGAAAACATCTCAATGATTTGAGACATATATTTTTTTCATGGAAGATTGTGTGATCAAACACTGTTCAGTGCATGGGATGGAGAGAAAGAATGACATTACAACTTGTTTGAAATGATGGAAAGATTCTTTAAGTTAGAAAGATAAAATGGTGACGGCATCGTCACCTTCTGAAAATATTCAGATCTGGAACTTTTGTTTGTCATTGATATTTTAGACCTGAAATCGGTCTCAAACCGGATTCAGAATTAAAAAATTAGGAATCGTGGTTTAATGGTCGGTTTTGATTCTAAATTTGAGAGAATCATTGAATTCCGGTAAATTCCGGTTTGATTCTAGTTTTCAAAACTTAGAACTGCCAATTAACAAGTGTAGGTATCAGACCCGTTTGTGTTGCCGAGAGTATGTTATTTATTGTATATTGTTATTTTGTTTGCAAATGTTACATTTCAATTGAATTGTAATAATTATATTTTAACATTCAAGGTTTGATAGTATACTTTATAACTATGGTTCAAGAACCATAGTTATAATCAAACAGATTCTTCACATAACGATTTCAGGTATAGTTCCAATAATTGAGGAACCAAAAAATTCGGTTCGGTTCAAGAACCATGCCCAACCCTAGAATTTTGATTAACAGAAAATAAAAATCACTCTCTTAATTTTAATGACGATTTCTTCTTCAAAATGAATGAGCTGTTGAATTGTATATTTATTTAACTATTACATATCAGAATATTAGTGATGATCTCCTCTTCCTAAAATACATATACTCCACAATAAGCTATCACAAATCACACAACCTAATTCACTTCAAACACTGGACTTTTCCAGTAATGGATCTCTATCTTTCACACTACCTTCAATCTCCAAACACAACTCATCCCATGAAAAACCCCAACTTCTCAAAACCAAGACATGTTCATGGCCCAGACTTGCAAAAACCAGAGAAACCCTATACTTGTGCAGCAAGCAACTCATTCCAAGCATCAGGAACACCAGGAAGGCACCAATGCAGGCAATCCTGCACTCCCGCCGTCCCCGTAATGCTGAACCGCGACATGTGGCCCTCATCTCTCAGCGTTGAGAGCCCTGTTATGTCCAAGAGTCTCACCCCCGTCCCCTTCACCGCGCTCGCAGCGCTCTGATCGTTCGACTCGTCTTGCACGAGCTCCTTGCCTATGGACATTGGTTCCGTATTGTTGCAGCTCCCTCCAGTGTTCCAGTCCCCGTTCACGAAATGCCTCGGGGATATGCTCCGGTAGAACACCTTCAAACCCGGGAGCCCGGGGAGCTGCGCGTTGACCCATTTCACTATGCTGTGGATCGTGAAGTCCTTGGCGCTTCCCACCATGGCGAGCCTCTTGTCGGTGTTTGGCACGCCGCCCACGTGCATGACCCACCGGTTGGCCCTGAACTTCCCTCTGTTCCAGTGGTGGCCCGTGTTGAGGACCAGGACGTTGATCTTCGGGAGGTAGCGGCGCAGGAACTCTGGGGGGCGGTCGAGGTGCATGGCGTAGTCGGTGTCGGGGTTTTTCGGGTCTATGGGCTCCAGGTCGCAGAGGCTCGCCGACCAGTAGTAGAGGACGGTGGTGTTTGTGGTGGTGAACCGGTAGGCCCAGCCGTTGGGGCGAGTAGCGCCAACGGGCATGGCTAGTCCATACTCCTCTCCGACGTCTTTGACCTCGTTCGTCTCCTTCCCGCCTGTGATCATGCACATTAGTGACTGGAATTGCTGCCTTCCCAGCGAGTCACCGACAAAAGCCAGAGTTTTGCCTTTCATCCTGAAATACGTCAATACGATCAAGAAAATGGTATCAGAAGATTCAAAACACTAGTTGGTGAAAGCCGGCAGAATAAATATGAGTAATTGAACCATAATCCAAACCCGTAAGGCAGTAATAATCATTTTCATCCGATATAGGTTGATACGATCAAGGAAAACGCCATCAAAAGATTCAAAACCCTAGTTTGTAAAAGGTGATAGACTAAATTTGAACCATTAAACCAAATATTCGTTTTCATCAGATATATGTCAATACGATCAAGAAAAAGGCATCAAAAGATTCAAAACCCTAGTTTGTAAAAGACGACTAATTGAATTTGAAGCATTAAACCAGACCCCAAAAGACAGTAATATTCACTTTCATCACATATAGGATAATACGATAAAAAAGAATGCCATCAAAAGATTTAAAACCCTAGTTGGTGAAACCCAATAGACTATATTTGAATCATTGAACCATAATCCGAACAAAGAAGATAGTAATATTCATTTTCCTCATATATAGGTCAATACGATCAAGAAAATGGCATCAAAAAATTCAAAACCATAGTTTGTGAAAGGCGGTGGATTAAATTTGAAGCATCAAACCAGAACCCAGAAGACAGCAATATTCATTTTCATCATATAAAGGTCAATACGATCAAGAAAAGGCCATCAAAAGATTCAAAACCCTAGTTTGTAAAAGGAGATAGATCAAATTTGAAGCATTAAACCATGACCACAACCCAGAAGACATTAATATTCGTTTTCATCATATATAGGTCAATACGATCGAGAAAATGCCATCAAAAGATTCAAAACCCTAGTTAGTGAAAGCCGATAGACTTATTTTGATTCATTAAACCATAATCCAAACCCAGAAGACAGTAATATACATTTTCATTGATTATGGAGCAGAACTGTACCTTCTCAAGAACTTGGATCCCTCAAATAGTTCCATTTGGCAACCTTTGGGCTGCCACCGGAGTTTCTCATAAGAAAAATCGGTGCGCTGCGTCAAGCGGCAAGACCACATTGGCGACAGCCATTGCTTGCAATCAAATCCAGAGTAGAGCGGTAGATTATCGTCTACAACCCATTTTCCTTTCGCATAACTACAGACTGGAGCAAGGATCGAATATACAAACACAAATAAGTAACATTAACAAGGCAATTTCCATGAGTCACAAATAATTAGTTCAATGAAATTATTTTACTTGTACGCGTATTTCACCTTGATTTTGATTTTTCGTATGCTTGATTGAATCTTTATCAGATCCACTCAATGCTTCTACATTCTCGTTTATTTCTTTCTTGGAAACATTTTCTCCTAAAGTTTCATCTTTTATTGAGAGAATTTCTTCGGTACCATCTTTTCCCATTTCTGAGGTTACTTTCGCGCTCGCCTTATTACCGGAAGAACTTACAGGATTATCTGCACCATAGCAATGAAACACAAAGGGGTTCGTTTCAAAATTCTGCTGATATTCGGTATAAAATTACAGATAAATTTATGAATGTGCAAAATAAGAACTTTAAAAGCTCACAAACCGACATGGAAACTTATATGTTCTGAATAGCAATGTTGTGACTCAACACAGCCAGTATTTATCATATACGGTTGCAACTAGCGGAATATGTTAAAATATGAGTTTCTCAGCCTAAGAACAGAAAACGAGAGCAATATATTACCTTTCTTCTCAATGGGGTTAGCCTTTGAGATCTTAACAGTCACATTCATAATATGGGGACTTTCTGCAGAATTAACTGTAGTAGCTAGGTCCACAATTTTTTCATCTCGATGACTTGCCGTATCTGTTTCTGTAAGTTTGGTCTTGTCTATACTTGCATATGTTCGTGGCACTGAAGATATCAAGATTAATGTAGGAGAGGTCAAATCATATGAAACAAACACGGAAAGAAGATGAAGAAAGGTGTCATTATTAGAAAAGGTAAATTGCAAAAAAGGGGCTGTGTCCCTGTGAACTACCATTTTCTTGCATAATGTGTACATTTGTCCAAAAATGACGAAAATGCCCTCCTTTTAAAAAACCAAAATAAATAAATAAATAATCTCAACTCAAGGTTGCTGGTTTTTTCTCTTGACTCCGAACCTATCTAGATCCGAAGTCTCACGGAAGGACATTGATGGCATGCAAGAGAATAAAAAAAAAGCGACAAACTCGAATTGGAAAAAAATATTTTAATTTTAATCTTTAAAAAAATAATTGCAAGGGCATTTTCGTTATTTTGAGAAGACGTACACAAATTGCAAGGAAATGGTAAGTTCACAGCCACTTTTTTGCATGATTAGTTAGAATAGTTTACAACCATTTTTTGCAATTTTCCCTATTAGAAATGATCTCAAAACCTTCCTTCACTCATACAACCTACTATATGTAGATTCACAATATGCAAAGTACTGATCCTACAATTAACGGAAAATGGAAGGCAGCGCTGCGTGATAAATAGAAACGAAACTTATTGCTGAAGACACACCTGGAGTGAGCTCCAACGAGTGACTTTGAGAAGGAAGCAATGAAGTGAGAAGCGGGCTTCGCTCCAACGCCCACAAGAAAATCGTCGTAGAGAAAAGAACAATGAGGATGAGAGAGAGTTGAGTACTCCTTAATCCATACACGGTTCCCTTCATCCTCTACTCATGCAAGACAATATCTTAGTGTTTTCAAGATTTCATCCACAATGCTCGGATCTCTTCCGGTTACACTCTGCAAAATATAACACAACCAAAAATGCTTCACATACATTCAAAACAAACAAACAAACAAATTGATCGTGAAGCAAGTTTTTCTACATTTTCTCGCCACAACCATTTCTGATGCGAACAATAGCATGAAATTGTTGTCACTTATTCAACAACTAAATAAGAAACACAAGAACGGATAATCTAGTGAGATAGTGAAATATAAAGGCAAAATGAGATATATAGAAATGAGAAACCTGATACATAATATAATAACTGGATTAAAGTGTTTAAACTCAATTTAGACCTCTTCTTTTAACTACCTACTTCCAAAGTCCATCTCTGGTGATTTTCTCTATTTCACATACAAATTGTTTCATCCTCAAACAGCACATCATGCCCCAAATATTACATTCAACATCAAAACAGTCAAGCAGATCCTTCAAATAAAGAAGGAACGAGCAATTATAGTTAAAGATTAGTATTAAACCTCATTTAATGCAAAATAAGAAACCCACAAAAATGGAAAATTCCCCAAATCCAGATCACCCATTAAACTATATAAATTAAATTCATTTTCTGGAAACACTGATCCATAGCACCCATTTCCCATCTGGGTTTTTTGCAGACTTGAAAAATAAGCAAATCAAGAACAAAAAATCAGATACAAAACCCAAAAATCTAATCTTTACAGCATCATCAAACAGAAATTGGGCATATTCAACTTCCCTAGATTGACTTTGTTGACAAATCAGTTTGAATTGACCGATCCATGACCAAAACCACAGAAAAACGGAGAAAACAATCAGACCCAGTCAGCAAATTAATAAAATAAACCGCAAATTAATAAAATAAACCAAAACCCATCATATAAAACTCAGACCCTCCCATGGTGAATCCAGAAATAAAGCAGATCTAACCACAAATTGCAAAAAAACTGAGCTTGAAGATGAACCCACCTGGGAATAGAAGTATCTGGTGAAGAATAGATGCAAAATCGCATCAAACCAGCAAAATAAAAGTTGCCCAGAAATAAATGGAGCTTGAAAACCGTGGAGCATGTGAGAAGATGGGAAAATCTGGGAAATGTGAAGAAAACTATAAAATTTTGGAAAAAAGAAGAGACATGAAAATGGTTTTTGGGATGTGCTTGGCGTTGACTGAGAGAGAGAGAGACGACACAGAGCCTATTCGGCGTAGAAGCGTTAAACGTGTGTGGTGTGTTTGAGATTCATGTAAACAACATCAAAACAGCAAAATTGTAAAAACAACAATTGTTTTGTAATGGTTGTGTTTTAGGTGGCAATTTTTAGTATTCATGTTTTTATTATGGTGTAGTTGTTGTTGGTTATGGTTAATTAACTATCATCATTATTGTGTGCCAATGACAATTAATTAGAGATTGGAAATTGAAAATAAAATACCATGAGAAGCGTTGAAAATTAACTATGAGATCATTTCGATGCAAATCTTTAAGATAATAAAATGAATGAGAAAATATATAGTGGTAATTTTAAGACAATCATTTTTTGAAAGAATATAGCTGGCAAACTTTAAAAATTATGGAGATGATTATAAAAATTAATGGTGTAATATCACATTTTTGCAATGCCATATAATATCTTATTTTCTTACATAATTTTTCCATCAACTATTTTATTACATTGAAGATAATTTTAAGGAAATTATGTCATTTTTAAGAAATTAAAGGTGAGATGGATCTTTTTTATATATTTATTTCAATAAATAGTGTGTCCTCAAGGAGATATTCCAGCACTGTTTTGGTTTGGTTATAACAAAATGATTATAAATTAGTCTGATCGAATTAAAAATTATCAGTTTGATTTACTTTTGGACTTGAAAATATTAAGCCAATTAAGTTTAAAAGAAGTCAAAACAATTTTAATTCCTCCAATTTAGTTCAAGTTGAGTTTTAAACCGAACTCCAAGAACTCTTACCAACTTACATTATATAGATAACATCATATCTTTGCCAAATTCGAATCATTTTATTATGTACATGTCTCATAAAAGAAAGAAGTCAAAAGAGACTTAGAAGATGAAAAATACATGAATAACAGTTCAAATAAAAACCGATCAAATCAAACTAAATTCCACCGTTTTAATTCTAGTACTAATTTTCTTAAATCTGCACTGGTCAGTTCAATTCGATTCTAAGCCGATCCAATTCAAAACCGAACTGCAAACACTCCTACTAACTCATAACTGATCGAGAACATCATATCTCTGTCAAATTCATATCATTCCACATATATACCACATCCCCACATCCATCTTCTACACATGGGCTGCCAAAAAAGTAACCAAATCGATTAAATCTAACTAATAAACCAAATTCGTTCAGTTTGAAAACTCTATCGACTCGATTATCTGTAAGTCATATAATGAGTCAGTATAAAAGAGATGATTTCATGAAATTCAACTCATAAAAACTCAAACCAAACCAAAAAAAGATATGTTCAAAACTGAATAGAACAAAACTCCATCCACTCTGTTTCGATTTTTATTTTCTTGAAACTGAACTATCAATTCAATTCAAAACCTAACTGTGAACAGATCCACACACTATCATTTCACATACCCTTTTCTGTACCCAAACAACCCAAAACCATAAGTAGAACAAACCATATCCAAAAGCAGAGGAAACTGCAGAGACACAAACAACGTCACCGGCAAGCAAGCCGACACAGCCACCGGAACGACCATCAACGCCCTCTTGTTCCCGACGACAAGATACAGAGTCCCGCTAAACGCTACCATCATCGACGTTATCGACAGAAACAGGGTAACGAGCCCGATGATCAGCCTCCGGGGCAGCGAGAACACAAAATCGCCCTCTGCGTAGCGAGCCGTGAGGATGGACAAGAACATGAGCAGCGAAGCGGTGGAGGAGAACAGCGAGACAGCGTTGGAGATGGCGAACACGACGAATGCCGCTTCCTTGGAGAAGATCGGGAAGCCGCTGTCGCTGCTGGTGCCGCCCGGCACGGTTATGGCTGCTGCGAACGCTATGGTTGCTATGAGCGTTGCGGCGACGGAACATGAGTTTGCCGTGTCTTTCATCCATCTCTCGCCTTCTTTGATCAGGTTCTCGTGCTCGCTGGTGAAGATGGTGGCCGGCGTTTTCCCGTCGGAGTTCTTCCTCTCCTCGAAATCGGGTTGTACCCATTTCCGAACTTCCTGTTGTGTGAACGTGACGGTGTGAGATATTGTTATGACGAGAAAGATCGATTGCGAAAATAAACAAGAAATCAAAGTAAAGCAATAAACAAGAATATCATGAATCTACGACCAGAAGAATCTCATTAGAGAGAAATGGTATACATTCAAGGGAAAAAAGACACCTGGCCATCTCTAACTAAAGGTCATTTCCACTTAACTAGTAAAAATGGATAAAAAAAATCAATAAAACACATGATAATACACAAGGCATGTTTTGAAGATTAAGAAAGTGGCTGAGGGCATCTTAGACTTTTCACTTTCAACTTAACATTTTTGTCTATTTTCTTAACAATGTGATAAAATAAATTCTTGAGCGTGACTGTCTGACCCAAAATGTAGTTAGGTGTAACTAAATGAAAATGACCTTTAGTTAAGACAATTAGGAATCTTTTTCCCTATATACAACAATTACCCATATTGGGTTAAGTCACATTAATGTAGTGTTTATAATACAGCTCTTTCCTAATCATGTGAGAATGACTATAGTTAATTCTAAGATTTTAAACTATAGTTTTGTTGAATAGTTTTTCGTGAGAAGATTTTAGACAAACAGAAGACGCCAAATTGTATGTTTCAGCTTTGCTGAGCAGTTTGTCATGACAAGTACTTCGACATAGTATGCAATTCAGTTGGGGGCCTCTTCATGTCTCGGGACATCAGACTGGGCGCTTTGCCCTTGGATTTGACTTTCTGACCGGTCAGCGAGACCACCATGCTTGGTGAAGTATAGCCAATGTTGTAAAAAACCTAGACTCTGATCGAGCAGAAAGGGTTTTCTAGTGACTGATCGGAGATTAGAAGATTAATCAAAAACTAATCAAAACAATTAGGAGATTTTTACAACATTCTATAGCCCATCCATGTATTAAGAGCATGAGATGGATAAATTAACCCACCTAGTGATTATCTTGGTGAAGAGTAGGTTTGCATTTATTATAGTAGTTATGGTAATATTATTTTCTTTTCCTTCACTACTAGCTAATCCTAGTGGATACTTGATTCGATTCAAGACACATTCAATCGACACAACTAGTTTTTGCATATAGGATCAGAGATGAAAATGATTATACCTTGTACCATTGCAACTCGCGCTGCATCTGAAGGGCTGCGCCGGAGACCAGATTTATCCGGTGAGGAGGCGCCAATTTTGCAGCCAAATGCAGGATAGTGTTCCCTTTGTTGTCCTTGAGCCATGTCACGAGGCGGCTGTGCTCGCTCAACTGGTACAAGAGGTTGAAAACTGTTTCTCGCCGGTTGATGACCGCCTGGTGGAATATGTCGTGGTCGTCTCTGTCCAGAGACCAACTCGCAGCAGGGAACGACTCTAGAATCTCCTCCGCGACCTCGTGGATTCCCAGCTTTGCTGCAGAGTGGACGGGTAGTGTGAATCTTGCTGTAGCGGTTGTGTCGTCTAGAGCTGCAATTTCCATGCACAGACACTTGACGAGTTGGAGCGTTTGGGTGTGCATGCGTTTTGTTTCCCTTATGTTCTTGATCTGTGGCACTGCAGTTGGAGATGTTGAGATGTTTTGTGAGGTGTGAAAGGGGATGGTAATTGGACTGTATGGTTACCTAATCTTTCCATGACACTCCAAATCACATGGTGAAGCTTTTGGCACACTGCAATACAAAGGCACGTGTATAAGTTGGAGAATAAAACGTCAAGGCGTTCAGACGTGGGACCTGGACTCACATGTGGAATACTAACAGTATTGTCCATCGTCAATCCTGGCTAACATTACACTCCCAAGCCTAACCGACATGCACTCTCACCTGATGGCCCATCTGCAATCCTGACATGTCGGCCTGATGAGACCTGTGCAAACCTAACCACAGTGCACTTGCACCTGATGGCCTATCAGCAAATATGGCTTGCCAGCCCGATGAGATATGGGATGGTAACCAGGCGGGTTCGGAATGGATTTAGTGATATATATCTCCTACTGGTTATGGTCGGTTTCGGGGAATTTTGTCATTCCTAGATCTGTGCAAACATTAGTCTCCGATACCACTTGTTGGGGAGAACCGAGTCTTACTGGAGCCCACTTCTGACCCAAAAGACTGGCTTATAAGGTCTCGGGTCCAACGTGTATATAAACTCTCTATATACCTTATATTTATACAATGTGAGACATAGACTTGCCTGTAAGATCCTAACACAGTTTCCCTAACCATATAAATCAAGTCAAACCTGTATCAAAGTAAGATGGTTTCCTAATAATGCATTTTAGCAACAACCCTCAATTGGGCACACCATGGATGTTCACAAAACATCTTCATTGCATCATAGGGTTCATATTTCCAAGTCATCCAATAATCATAAATAAGCATGGGCATTGTTCTTCAAGAAAATCTCATTTACTGAAATGAATCTGCATTAGAAACAACAAAGAAATGACACGCACCAGGAATGAAGAGAGCTCCACTTAAGGATCCGACCCAACCGCCTATCTTAGCACAAACAAGAGAGCATTCAGTTGGATTCTCTGAGTCGCCTGCATTAGGTTTACTATATACATTCACAGACTTCACAGGAACACCTACATGACATAAGTATTGATTTCAGCCCTCAATAGTTTTTGTTTGTACTTAAATTTCGTCAGCGCATGTTGACTTTTGTAGAGATTGTCCCAATTTAACAATGCATGACTCATATATCACCAGGATACATCAAAAGACTAGTAGGCGAAAATTGCTGACTGAGAATAAGTAACAGGTGGAGAAACTCACGATTATAGATGAACCATTGCCAGAGTTTATAATGAGTTCCGCTTGGAAATGCTGAAGACTTCCCAGCTATTGCGCCCAAAGGAGTACCATTAGCTGGAGACTCCAATGTACCTAATTTAGGGTTGCGCTGAACCAGCTGCAGAGCCATATCTGTAAAAGAAAATAAAAAATCATGGCATAATAATGCTATCAAAATAAAAAAATCATGGCATATCATATGATTATGCCGTGATTTTTTATTTTGATAATGATATCAGTATTTGAATCAGCTCTATTATCATATAATATTGGTGAATGATGATACTGACCATAAAATTCAGAAAGTATCAGAGTATTTAGAAGTGAAACTCCAGGCTGTCCTGCAAAAGGGTTTGGATCAACGTCCTCCTTGGTGACGGTAAACAAATACGCTGTCAACTCTCTGTGGCCGTAAATAGCAGCCAATTGGAGAGGCGTTAACGATGTCCTGCTCCAAGTATTAGGCAAGCGCGGGTTTCTGGCCACTAATATCTTGGCGGCCTCAATGTTGCCAAATAGTGCAGCAGAATGAAGGACAGTCTTTCCTGCCAAATCTACCAAAGTTTCCAACGACTCTGGAGGAATCAGGTCTAATAAATTCTCCAGAAATTGAGTAGCCTTTCGTGTCCCGGCTGCTACGTGAAGGGCTGTTTCCAAAGTTCTTGTGATCTTGGCCGTGACAGCATTTGGGTCTACGTCGAGGAAGTCACTGGCAGTCTTCCAGTCGCCCTTGATCGCAGCCTTGTACAAGGGTAGGTACCAGCTGAGGTCTTTCTCATCTTTCTTCTGCAGCGTTGGGTTTGGGGCTGAAGCGCTGGCCATCCTCGATTACTTATGATAATAATGTAAAGTAAGAATTGTAATCAATTCTGACACTAACCAATTGTGTAATGTACCCTAATTAGGTGTTAGTACGGAATGGTGACATAAATGTTGCATCACAAGTAAATATCAAATCGAAGCCAAGCCAAGCACATGAATGGCAACATGAAGGGTTCGGTTGGACCAGACCAACAACAACGAAAACGAATTTCGAAAATCCCACACAACATTCTGCAGGAAGCCAGGAACTAAAATATTTTTTTTAAAAAGTAATCAAGACAAGACCACGAAACTCACAGTTTATAGTTCAAGGGCCGTTTTCATTGTCCTGCTTCACAATGCTGGTTTTCTACAAACACAAGTTTCAAGAGGGTTAGGGCTTTATGTTCATACACTATCAGCTCTAAATATCATAAATGCTTTCAATACATTTGGTGGATTGGATGGTTTTGGTCTGTGGGAAACAAACTTGACCCCCAAAACAAAAGGGAGCAAAATAAATTAATACTCACCTGCAAATAGAATGGAAGGCTGGAGCTGGAGTTGGGCAGCGCTTCAATGGTAACTGTGAAAATATGAACAAAACAAAAATATTGGTCAAGTAAAATCTATAATTTTAAAATACAGAAATCAGTATAATAATATACATGCTGATCAAACTGTTCATGAATCATGAACTTTGACAGAGTGAAAGAAGAGTGATGTTGGCCCCCATCTCATAACCAAAGCATACCCTTTACTTATGGAAAGCAAGTAGCTAACCCCTCATTGCAAGAAATGCAGCTGATGCTTTCCTTTCCACTTTCTTTTTCTTTGTTTCGTTGGTTGCTAGAACTCACACTTTCACTGTGATGTAATTATTTGAAAACATTGGGACAGACAGATGATGCATCTCTCTCTTCCTTTATTTATTTAAGCTTCTTTATCTTCATATGGCCCAGTGGAGGGGCTCTGTCTTTATAGCTTTGTCTTGAAAAATTGTCCCACAATCAGAAACTTGATTGTTATTACACGGATGACATAGAAAAACGATCCCTATGCTACAACGAGGGATAAACGTGCTGCTCTATTCACTGTCAGGTCAGGCACATTAAAAATGAAATTAAAAAAATCATATAACGGCTCAAAACTAAGCATGCATGTCACATACAATTTTTTTAGGAAGAAAAGGGAAAATTTGAAACTGACCCCCAAAAATGTAGAGACATACACAAGGTAGTTGACTGACTTGTAAAAGTACATGATACATATGGGGAGTAAACACACAATCATGTGTAAATCTCAACGGTAGTAAACTCAGTACTTATAAACGTAAGATTTAATCTCGCCCGTTTAAAATTTCAATCTAAAGGTCTATATGGGTTTATAGTTTGCATATTAGGGAGTAGTTTTCACCTGAAGCACCCACTGATACATATACCTAAAAGAGCTATAATGGAGTATGATGTAGTGGATTCATGTTTTCTTGCTCATTGGGAAAGCATAAATGGAACTAATCAAGAATGTTCAAGAAATCCAGTAACCTACTATGTTCAGATACTCTTAACATTTTCTGTTCAAAAGTCAACGCATGACCCTATGACCTTTTGTAGATGGATCTACTAGTTGACAAGACGGTCGCTTTGTTTTCCAAAAATGCCAGGGCCATAAGTGGAGTAGATCATATCCACGAGGAGGGGGAGGTGTGAGGCCATAAACAAGATCACTGGCAGACATGCAGATGCAGCCATTGGAATGAGTCTCCATGCCGTTTTGTGGCCAAGCATGAGATAGAGTGTTGCACTGAACGCTATCATCATAGATGTTATAGACAGAAACAAAGCAACCAGACCAAAGATCAACCTCCTGGGTAGGACATAGAGAAAATCAGCTTCTGCATAGCGCGCCGTGAGGATGGACAAGAACATCAAAAGAGATGCAGTGGAAGAAAACAAAGATAGCGCTTCTGAAACTGCAAAGACGATAAATGCCCCTTCCTTGGAGAAAATTGGGAAGCCACTGTCACCATTACTGCCTCCTGGTACAGTAATGGCTGCTGCAAAAGCTGTCGTGACTATGAGAGCAGCTGCGACCGAGCATGACTTGGCTGTATCTTTCATCCATCTCTCTCCATCAATGACCAAATCCTTGTGTTCATGGGTAAATACAGCGGCGGGCGTTTTCCCAGAGACATTTGTCTTCTCTTCAAAGTCGGGTTGTACAAACTTCTTCACTTCCTGCCCAAAAAGCAAGATGTTGGAAATTTAAAAAATAAATAAATTTAGTTCTGATTCTGAGATGAGGATAAAATTTTGTATCATGAAAACAAATGTGGAGGCAGGAGTACTAAAATCTGAACCTGTAATGCCATTTGGATTAAAAATAAATCACCTTATACCATTGCAACTCGCGTTGCATCTTCATGGCTGCACCGGAAATAAGATTGAGTTGATTTTTAGGTGCCAATTGTCCAGCAAGATGCAAAATCGTGTTCCTCTTACTGTCCACTAACCATGACTTCAATCGACTATGCTCACTTCTCTGATATACAAGGCTGAAAACTTTTTCCCGGCGATTGATTACTGCGAGTTGGAATATATCATGACGCTCAAGGTCTGCAAACCAACTTGCAGCAGGAAATACCTCCAAAACCTCTTCTACAACCTCGTGAATGCCGAACTCTGCTGCCAAGATCACAGGCAATTGAAACAATGAAGTGGCGCTTCTGTAATCCAAACATGCAATTTCCTTGCACAAACACGTGAGGAGTTGAAGTGCTTGGCAATGAATCAGTTTTCTTTCCCTCATACGCATAATTAGTGGAACTACAATCAATAAAAACCCGATGATCACAAAACACTAGCTTCAATATTTGTTTGTGCATGAACTGTGAAGCAATGATGTTCATACCCCTTTGTTGCATGACATTCCAAAACACTGGATTAAACTTTTGGCAGACTGCATCATCAGTAAAAAATGTCATCACATCTAATAAGATCTCATATCAGTTACCAATTAACTAATCGACTCTACTCAATGTTAATCTGCGTGAGATTTAGTTATTTGACCAGTTATAAATAATATAAAACAAAACAATCATGGACTTCTATATCAGCTCCAATATGACAGACCTGAAAGGAAGGGGTTTTCCGAGAAAAATCTGGACAACCTTCCTATCCAAGGACACACTCGGGAGGTTTCATCGGTACTGATGGATAAGTTCTCAAGCTTCACAGGAATACCTTCAATAAAGAACCGGGAGATAGTTAACCTTTCTAGTATGACCGTGAATGACACTCTTAGGTACATTTTGTATGAACAAAGCCATAGTACAAAAAGATGGTTTAAGCTCTCTATCTTGTAATTAGTTCACAGCTTGTTAGTATAGAGACCAGTGAAATTCATTGTTTCATGCTTGTTGAGATGTGAAGACTAGAAACATATATGTAATGCTGATTCAAATTTTGGCCCTTTCAAAACAAAGTACACAAGGTAAAGAAACTAACGAGAGTAGATGAAGTGTTGCCAAAAGGAATGGTGAGTTCCACTTGGAAATGCAGATGGCTTCCGAGATATTGCACGCAGAGCAGTGCCAGTAACAGGAGATCTTAATGTAGCCAACCCAGGGTGACGCTGAACCATTTGTAAGGCCAGATCTGTGATTTGTGACGAGTTAAAACTTTTGAAGCAACAGAAATACTGAAACATGTGAATAATTAGTACATAGAAACCAGAATTGGTCATTCTAATCCTCATAACACTAATAAAAAGAAAGTGGCTAGAAATTACTTACCATAGAACTCAGCACCTATTAGACCATTCAGAAGAGTAACACCAGGCTCGCCCTTAAAAGGACTAGGATCCACATCCTCCTCGGTCACTGTTAACAAATACGAGACCATCTCCCTCTGCCCAGATACAGCAGCCATATGGATAGGCGTCATTGTTTTCCTGATCCAAGTATTAGGCAAACGCAGGTTTTTCGCCACTAACAACTTGGCCGCTTCAATATTCCCACACATTGCTGCAAGGTGAAGAACCGTCTTCTCAGATGAATCTATCAGCGTTTCCAGTGCTTCTGCGGGTACCATCTCCAATAACTTCTCTACCAAATGAACAGCACTTTTTGTTCCAACCGCTATGTGGAGCGCTGTTTCTGATAATCTCGTTATCTTGGCCGTGACAGCATCTGGGTCATCCTCCAAAAATGTTATAGCTCCGTCCCAGTCACTTTTTATCACGGCTCTATACAGCGGCAGGTACCGGCTAAGATCTTTCTCCTCTTTCTTCTCCAATATCGGCTTTTCAATCTTATCCCCCGGTTGAGATGAAGAACTAGCCATCCTCCTAAGAACAGATCACCAAAGACAATAAGGCAATACCCTATAGCTTGTGGTTTCTCCTACAAAACTAACACAAACCTAAAAAAACAAAGAGTATACACATTAATAAGATACACATTGACAATTGCAAACAGTACACTATTTCCTTCCCTTGTAAAATATAAACAAACTATGGCACTGGTCTAGTTCAGATCTATTCCCATAATGGCACAAAACACAACCACAGAACAATGAACAAAGGCTTCTTTTATAGGCCAGACTCATTGAAGATTATATGAACCTGAAACCTCAGAATCAACTTCTTAGGTAAAATGGAACTCAATGGCCAAGGCTTAAGAATAATTGGAGCAAATAAGTAAAACCCACAAATCAAATCTTTAAAAATGTTCTAAATGTCAATTACACAAACTGCAGACCAAGATTGCAAGAGACCCCATCAGGTGACAAATCCCAGAAATGATAAATGTAAAAGGGTAGGCGTGATTGGAAATTTCACCAGAAACCCAATTCTCTGAGATTTTGCTGAGTACAGAAAATTTTGTAACAAGACTCAGCAGATCATTACCTCCAAGCTTGAAGTTGAAAAAGAGAGACGAGAGAGTCAGCTGAACACTACCTCGAAGCTTGGAGCTGAGAAGGGACTAATACTTGGAAAATAGTAAGTGTTGTTTTTTTCCTCAACATTGACTCCATATTGCTAAAGCAGCCACAACAATGAAGCATATGCTTTGCTTTTGATTTTATCTTCTTTAGTTCTTTTCCTTAAGAAAAAGGATAGTGGATTTCAATGTAATTTTTGTTGTGATTCATTTAATTAATCTTAATCAATTAAATTATATAATTATTGTACATAGTATTGATGTTTTGTGGTCTGAACTTGGTGAGTTACTGTTAAGCACATTCTTTTCAACACTGAAAAAGTAGGATGAAATCTTATCTTATTCATAGTTGAAAATAATAGGCATAAAAAATCACTTATCGCATCTAAAACTACAAACAAACAAAAAAATTCGATGCAGTTTGAGAGATCGCTTATAAGACTCTTCACAATTTCTTAATCTGGTTTGAGAGATGAACACCTACTAGACTTGAATTATGAGAGAGCAAACAACAAAATCATATTTAACTAAATTGTGTTTGTTACATCTTACTATGATAATAAGAACACTGGAGATACAGAGGTTATTCGAAAATGTATTATCTTATCAAAATACATAATTTTTTCAAAAATGACCCAAGTCTGAAATGAAAATCAGTACCATCTTAACAAGTTTATTAATAAGTATCAACTGAAGCTGAATATATTTCACTACAAATGTCATTTAAAACAAATAGCCACTGGAATTTCTCACCCATGCCAAAATTGCATTTTTTTGTAGTTTTCAAGTAATATTTCCTAATAACAAGGTAAACAGTAAAATCCCATTACAAGCATTGAAAGAAGCTGGAATAATTTAGTCCAAAAACTAAGGGATAAAAACAAAATTCAAATAGTCTTCATAATAATTCCAAACAGACATAATCATTAATGAAGTGAGATTCTCTGCGATATAGGCTCCATCCAAAACTCTTGTGCTTGGCAAGAGTCTCAATCAACGGTACTGAAAAAAGATATGAGTTTGAATCAGTTAGCAGCATAAAACTATAATCCAATTATCCAAGAAATGGAACTAAGTTAAGAGAAGTCATGGTGAAAAGGGTGCTGAAATTTAAATCTAAGCCAAATAGAACTATCAAACATAGGTGGTGTGGCATCATAAATAACAGTGTTCTAAAAAACGCTAGGCACTAGTCGGGGGCACAAATCAGAAAATAAATCATATTGAAGGTTTAATCGGAAATCATATAGGATTAATCGGGGACTAATCGAACAAGTTGGGGATTTTTAAAACACTGATAAATAGAGTAATCTTCAACAAGCATCATATATATAAAGTATATTTGTTCCCTTCATCCTGCGTTGAGAGATCCGACACTTGGAATGAGTTCACAGCATAAAACAGTAACCCAATTGTCCAAGACAAGGAACTTAGTTGGAGTGATCATCGTGAAAAGACTGCTGAAATTTAAAGCTAAAGCAAATAGAACTATCAACAAAGGCAGTGGCACCATAAATAGAGTAAATTTAGTCAAGAGTAATCATCATGAAAAGAGTACTGAAATTTAAAACTAAAGCAAATAGAACCGTCAACATAGGCGGCAGCATCATAAATAGAGTAAAATTCCAAGAAATCAGACCGTTCTCTATATTAGTTGTTTCCTTCATCACTCAATCAGGGATCCAAAGATTTGAACGAGTTCAGTGCATAAAACAGTAATCCAATCTTTCAAGTCAAGAAACTAACTTCTGAGTAATAATCATGAAAAGGGTGCTGAAAATTAAATTTAAAGCAAATAAAACTATCAACATAGTCGGTACTGTCAAAAGTAGAGTAAATTTCTAAGGGCATTCTCACATATTTGAAAATATCAGATCATGCATTGAGTGACCCAATGATCAGCTGAGCTGAATTGGATATAAATGGCTCATACAACTCTTCCGTGCAGCCATTTTGGGACAAATATTGTAGTAAACTAGGGAGCTGGAGGATATTCACATGAACAAGTGATTCATATTATACCAAATGACGAACATTCAATTAACAAACAATAGCATTTAAACCAGGACCATGTGACTACTCCATTTACACCAATTACCTAAAACAGTGAAACAAAAAGAACAAAGTTGAAGAACATGAAAAAAAACCAGACCTTGATGAAGCCAATCTCCTTGGCGTTGCTGTGGAAGCACTGCCTGCAACACATGAGCCCGTACTTCCTGATCAAGCCATGGGAGTTACCGCAAACACGGCTGTTCAAAACCCAATCAACAAAAAGCGTCAGATCAGCGAATCGAAAACACAACTCAACAAACGAAACAAAATCACCTAAATCGCCATAACCAAACCCAGAAATCACCAACAGATCTGGATCAAAATCGCTCACCAGGCACGAGAGCCAGGGCCGTAGGTCTTGGGGTGCGAGTTCCAGATGTTCGAGTGTCCCATCTTCTTCGATCTGTAGATCTCTCGGCGGCGAAACCCTAAAATCGAAGCTCACGCAAAGAGATCGATCGCGAGGCGCTTCACAAAAACCCTAATTGGGCGAAAACCAGGTATTTAAACAAGCGATAGCTCCATAAATGACTAAAATGCCCTTGATGGACAAAATGAATTACGTACAAGCCCCACCGAAAACGGCGCGTTTTTTAGTTTTCCAACTTAAACGACACCGTTTACACCTTGAACGGTGCTAGGGGCGAGACTCTGTCATGAAACTCGAAACTCGGGGATATATCAACCCGCTGACAAAAAAAAAGTTCTCACATACTGAAGGAAATCGCGACAAAACGCGCTTTTGTGACAAAACGAATTATATTTAATTATTTTAATTTCAAACTTGTCAATAATTATTGAATTATGTAATTGTTTATAACGTATATGTCAAATCATAATAAATCAGGTGATTAAACTGAGATTAATTAAATTTATTCGAAATTAATTGATTTACACCGGATAAGACCGGATGTAATTTGAATTTGCCCAGTTGGTCGGGTTTAACCGGTATTTTGGACGATATTCGTTATATTCTCTCAGAGAGGTGAAAATTTCCAGTATATCGCCGATATTTATCGGTATTCATAACACTGGGCAAAAATTGCTTTGATTAATCACATAAAGAACTGGTTCATTTTTTTGAATTTTTTCTGGGTAATTTTTTCTTTCAATGATATATATATCCTGATTACAATCTCTGAGCTTCAATTTCATGTAATGTTCTTCATTACTTAGATAAGCACATGTAAGGTTGTAAAGAAGCCCTAGAAATGAGTATAGGTGGGAGCTAGTGAAGCAGTTAACTGTAATTGTATTGGTTCAAATCCTCTGTGATTAGCAATTCCAATTTGTGGCAGGTCACAAAAAGGCTTTAACATTCATAAGTTTATTCCTCTTCTG